>SOPF01000005.1:55676-171576 GCA_012979155.1 Hypericum perforatum | reverse complement strand
TCTCTCTCTCTCTCTCTCTCTCTCTCTCTCTCTCTCTCTCTCTCTCTTTTTGTAGGTGGGGGACTTGGGGAGGAGTTTTAGTTGTCGTTTTGGTCTGTGTTCGGTTTCTTCGTAAAAGATAAAAGGAGGATATAAATAATATGGTGGTAGATGGCAATTAGCCAATTAGTAGTCAATTGAGATAATTGCATTTCCATAACAATTCAATTGAGATTCTACCCCCAAAAAAAATTACAATTCAATTGAGACGGATATAATTAAATAATTAATACGCCTTATAGGTATTTTATTATTATTGGGATCGGCTCTTTGATATATTGGGTCGATTAAATTAAATTCAAAATTGGTAAAATCTTTCAACAAATATTTAACATTATTATGTTTCTAAAAATTTGAACTTGAAAATAGCCTAATCTAAAACAATACTCACTTGATCTAAATATTTTTTCGGTTAGCAGTTAATAGTTTCATCTGGCTTTAATCTTTTGGATTAGATTTTGGATCCTAAACAGGGTTCACGTTACTTTGAATTTTATAAATTCAGAAAATATAATTGGTAGTTTTGTTCATGTTCGGGGATATGTTTCGTCAAGTAGTAAATTTATAAATATGTTGTGTTAAACCTAATTTAAAACTATATAATTAATTTATTTTTACCAAAAATAAAACTTTTGAAATTTATGAAAAAATTTCCCAACAAATATTTAATAATAATCTTAAAGATGTACTCCAAATTCTACATTAAAAATAATTAGCAACTGATATATGTGTTTATTCATATTTTAACTTCATATTTCGTCGGAACTTATTTGATTTTTGGAGTTCTCATGACACCTTGCATAATGAATCATATCTTATATAATATAAGAGAATTTTAGCAGTAGTAATATGGTGTTTTGTGAAGTGAAAAAGAGTGAAAAATAACTAAGTTTTCATTACAACTTCAAACAATCAAGGATAAATGATCGGCTGATTTTTTTTTAGGGGGTGAAACACACAAACTATATTATAACAAAGGTTACAAAGCGAAGCAAAAAGATCGCAAGAGCAAAGCAAGAAAGCCAAACAGAAATTGAAACTGATCCAACGGGTGCAAAGAGGCACAGGACGGAGAGGAAGGACGATCGAAAAGGTAATAAAACCATTGATCTAGGCGGAGTCTGCCGAAACGAAGTTCGGTTTAAAAACCTCAAGACAAAGTCGAGAGGGCAACTGAGTGTATACGAGATACACTCAGCAGAGAGCCAAGGTCGACGCGAATCGACCGAGACAAGGTTCTCCTCCCACACCCAATGGACAAGCAACAAAATCCGAATGGAAAACAGAACAGGCGAAAACAGAAACAAACAACAACAAAAGCAGAATAAAAATCCGACAAAGCCATCAAACAGACGAGGCCCAGAAAAAGAGACATCACGGACAAATAAAGCAACAAACAAACCCAAAACAGGCCCAACAAGCATAGAGTAGAAATTTAAATATGTAATTACTCTCACGTATGGGGTTGCAGATTAGGATTTGGGCTGGTGTCGTTTTGACATTTTCACCCCAAAGTACCTAAAAATGAATTTTCTTTATTATAGCAAAGATCAATTAGTTAATCATTTTGCAGTATCACAGATTCTAACTTAACTTAAGCTATCATGTGGTTTGCGAGGGCCAAAGAGAGGACGAGCAGGAGTGGCGATGATGGGTTGGGATCCCAAGGTTCCGTGCTTGGAGGGAATTGTGTTTTTGGATTGAGATTTAAGCTTCATTAAATAGGCACGAATACAAATAAGAAACCAAAATAAAGAGAAAGCAGAGGAGATGAAGGTATAAGGTACTAAGTTATATATTTTTCTATATGATAAAATATTTACTTCATAAATGTCATTTATATGTATCGCATTGGATTTATTTTAACAGTTCTCCTCCTGGGCTACACGAGCTCCTTTTGTAATAACTCCTGTACTTAATATATTACACTAAAGTATTAAAGTTTAAAAAGATACTAATAATATCGAAAACCATGTCGTTATGTTCGCCTATACATGGAGCAGTTGAGAATTGCCCAATCCCTGTGCATTTGCAAACTTGTAAATTATCGTTGGCCAGATCAGCTAAAAAATGATTAGAGCAAAAGTCTTGACCATGCTGTCCTTACTCCACCATAAAAGGACTGGTAGATTGGCAAAGGGTCTCCACGTTTGTCTCTTGTTGGTGACTAAGACGACAACGGATCATACTTTCTTTTTTAGAGATCTCCGATATGAATGTTTGGTGATTAAAATAACAACGAATCATACTTTCTTTTCAAGAGGTCAGAATAGGAAGCTCCGAAATTATAAACTCAATCATTACTAATTGGGCACTTCATGTAAACGTCAAAATAACGTCAATTTGAAAAAATTTACGGACCAGACATAATTCTATAAATTTTAAATCACTTTATTACCGAAATGATAATCTATAAGTACTCTCTTTCCTTTTTTTGTTTTTTTTTGGAAATCCATGTAGTTTGCGCCGTTGACCGCCCCTCGTAAATGTTTGGACCACCCTCTTGGACGAGTGACCGCGTTTAAGAAACAGCAGAGACCCCAATTTTTAACTAAAACAACCCTAAATCAATCAGAATCCAATTCCCAGGTAAAACAATTCCCATTCCTACACATTCTCTTCCATTTTCTACGTCTTCGGATTTCAAGATTACTTAGAAAAAAAATTCTTTCTTTTTGAATTTAGTTGTTTTATTAGGAGAAAGAAACCGAAAGTGAAGAAGAAGAAGAAGAAGGATGCAAGATCAGGACGTGAAATTGGCGGCCGGGGACGCCGCCGGAGGAGAGCTCGTGAACTGGTCGGAGTTCATCGACGACGACGACGTCATGCAGAAGCAGTCCGCGATTCTAACCGCCGAGGTCGAGAAGGCCCCTTTCGTCGGCGACAAGGTAACCTTGATCGGGATGGGATTTTGCCTCACGATGTTTTTGATCACTGGTTCCTTGGATGCAATGTAGGAGCCGATTTCCGCGCTAGCTGTTGAGTACAAGTCCGGGAGCCCTATCCTGTTGGAGAAGATTAAGGTTTCCGAATTCGCAATCTCTGCGGCCGCTTTTTCGATTGATGTTTTGTTTTGGTTGTTTTACGGGTTTTGCGGGTTTTGTTTAGGTGCTCAGTGAGACGTACGAGGCAATTAGGCGGACGCGTGGTGATGGAAATTGTTTCTTCCGGAGCTTTATGTTTGCTTATCTGGTGTGCCGGATCATTTCCTGTTTATGTTTTTTGTTTGAGCTTTTTGTTCCTTCTTAAGGGCGAGTATTGTTGATTGTTCTTTGGGTTCGTTTTTTAGGAACATATAATGGCAACGCAAGACAGAGCAGAAGTTGACCGCATCAAGGCAAATGTTGAAGAATGTCGGAAGACTCTTCTGAATCTAGGATATGTCGAGTTCACATTTGAGGATTTTTTTTCGGTAAGGTCTACCTTGTACATTTTAGAATGTGGAGTTTGCAAATGTCTCTATGGTTCTGAATGCGACCTTAGCTCTTTTGATATTAACGGTAACGTGTATCTTGTGTATGCTGAGGAATTATAGATTGACAATGAAGTGCTTACTGAAGATGACACTTGCAAAACTTGAACATATTTTTTCTGTTGTGCCTTCTCGAGATGTGGCCATGTGGTTGCGTATGTTTTTACTTTATTCCCTCTTTCTATACTGATTTGGATCTTAGCATTTTGTTCTGGGTTTGCAGAGCTCAGTCCTTTAAAATGCATTTTGTTTATAGATCTCTTCTAGACTCTTAACACTTGAAAAAGGGGCTACCTTAATTGCCTGCTTGATGGTTTTGCGTCAATGATCAAATTTTGTTGGATGCCCTTCAAGTGGTTTAAAGCTCTTAGGAGCTGCTGATAGTTTATCTTCGTAATTGTTTTGTTTAAAAAAAACTTGCAGTTATTCTTAGAGCAGCTAGAAGATGTTCTTCACGGAAGTGAACCTTCCATAAGGTATATGGTCCTTAAATTTTTTTCAATTTTATGCTTAGTTGTTTAGTTGTTATGATGTAGTTTCTTTCACCCCGACGTATTTTCTGAAATGCCAATCTTGTACTTTTCTGGTATACTAACTGACAAGTTTGTTCTTTTTCATATCAGTCTAAAAGAGCTTGAGAGTAGGAGCAGAGATCAATCTGTATCAGAGTCTGGTGTGTGGATTTATATATGTTAACTTGAGAAATGCTCGTAATCCCTTGGCCTGACTTTGTTGCTTGGTTAGTTGTGATGTTTTTCAGATTTGTCACTGCTGGGGAGATAAGAAAGAGGTCTGAGTTTTTTGAACCTTTTATCTTTGGATTGACAAACTCAACAGTGGAGCAGGTATTCTATTATATTCGCTAAAATTGCAATTCTTGCCATGTAAATTAGCAGGTCCTCTGATGATATCTTTTTCAATGAATCAGTAGAATGATCTGCTGAGTTACATAGGCAGGAACTATTAGGTAGTAGTATAAGCCTCGGCAGTCTTAAACTTGTGTCTACACATCATTCCTCTAATAATGAAGTTGGTCTTAAGCATTAGCACCATTGCTTCCACTTCCTCTTACGATTGCACTTAGCAGTGGTCTGTGCTTGTTGTAGTTTTGCAAGACATCAGTGGAGCCTATGGGTGAAGAGAGCGATCACGTGCATATTACTGCAATTTCAGATGCTCTGGGTGTGCCAATCCGCGTCGTGTACCTCGACCGTAGTTCTTGTGATGCAGGTGGTGTCAGTGTTAATCATCATGACTTTATCCCCGCCGCTGGTAATCTCCCAAGCGCTGTTGGTGGAAGCTCAGAGAATAGTGATCCATTCATCACATTGCTTTATCGGCCTGGTCATTATGATATTCTCTACCATAAGTGAGGCTTTTGGTCATTCTGGTACGATTCCCTGGTTTTAGCTTTATACTTTTGTGTACTCGGACAGTTTTATGCTCTTGTTAAGAATATGAGATAGTCAAGCAATTGTAGCATTACATAAGAATAAATGACCAAATCCTCGTAGAAATTTTATTTAGTAAGCTAAACAACTGCTGGGACACATTTGATGCATGATGAGCTTTTACCTTCCCACAATTGACGTGAGCAGAATTGTGAAGATGATAGATGGTAGGACAGTTTGTAGTGCGGAAACTGTTAAGCTTTCCTCCTAGAACGTAAGGGGCATTTGGCTTACACCTAAATAGTCGGGGTTGTCTGCAAGGGCAGTTCTCTTTTTCATTATACATAAGGAGATTGGGGACGAATAACCAGCCATGGACAACTCTTAAACTTCATGAATAACGTGCATAAACTCTATATAGGGTTGTTGGACAAATTACAAGACAATACTTCAACTAATAAGATACTTCTAATTAATCCAAAGGTAAGAAAGTTTTGTAAATAAAGATGAATAGGATAGTATTAAATTGGAACTAGAAAATAGCTAAAAGCTAAAAATAGTAATAAATGCTTCTGGGAACTACCAAAGATGCTTTTAATTAATAAATACCAAAATTGATATTAACATTATAATTGACTTTTTTTGGGTGAATACATTTGATGTACTTGTTCTGTCTGAATTATCCTGGAGACTTGTCGAACTTCTCCGTTAATAGTTTATCCTACCAAATATATTCGACATTGTTTTGGTCTTTGTTTGCCCTACATCCCAATGCTCAGGCATTCGATTTCCGAAAATTTGTTATATCCAGGGATGACTAATTGATGGTCTTCCATTTGCAGGCAATGAATAGCAACGGTGGGATATTTGGCAACTTACGGTTGGGCATGCATTGTACCGGAAGGGCTGAGCTCCCTTGCGATTATGCTGTAGCTTAAATGCTGAAAATGCTTATTTCGAAAGTGTAAATGACAACAGTCGGCCGTAGTTATCTGAAAACTCTAGGACATACATCATTCTAAGCATGAATAGGCATTTGCTCTGTTGTTCCTGCTCTGGCCCTATTGTGAAATTGCTGCCGAGCAATGGAAGACAAAATAGGAGATGCTGATTCTTCTGTTGTGACATTTTTTTTTTGAAAGAATCGTTCAGACCCTATGTCCATTTCTCTAGTTCTGACATTTAGGAGAATTGAAGCTAGAGATTTAACTCTTTTATATTGTGTTGTCTTGGAAATGATATTTGCGTTGGGGGAGGTTTCTCAGCGGGATTAGATCCTAAGGTAACAACTGAAAGTGGACATTTTTGTCTTAAATTGCATACCTCTTTTAAGACAATGAATTTTGTACAAACTAGGCATCACAGAGCTGATAGCTGAGTTCAAGAGTCCGACAATGTCTGATTATGAGAAGTGCCCATCTCCGTACAACCTGAGAAAACCTTTTCCTGCAGCGTGGAGACCTTGGGCTCCATAGAAACGTCCTACCTAAAATTGTCCCTTGTCCCGAAGGTCCATACAAGGTAACAAGAGAGGAGCATTTCTCGAGACCCATTTTGCAAGTACCAGGTATATATGTAAACATGATGACAAGCTAAGAATAATTCCATCTGATGCATAACCAGTAAAGGACTAGCACAAAGATGAAGACAAGAAGCACATCTGCATATATTAACAACTGCAAAAAAAGTTTTTGGCCCAAGAATTCAGCAATTTCTAGCTGATAAGATTGGAGCGAAGAACTTGAGAGGGTTAAGGAAACAACAACATGGTGGTGGTAGGGAAGAAAGTGGCCAACTAATGATAATTCCCGAATCGGATTGTCCCCTCCGAGTTACAATGCTGCTAAGCTTAAGTATGATACATCATCATTCAGTAGGAGCACCAAAACTTGGTTCTCTATCCTATGAGGCTAGTGCCCCGAAAAAAGCTAGAGGCTCTCTTAGTTAGACTCCTTCCCCGAACGCGTAGGAGCGTCTTGATTCAGAGAGTCCTCCTCGTTCGCCAAGCCATATGTAGTACCTTTGCAGTTCTCGTCATAGGCTGCAGTTCGAGGTTTTCCGGCTCTTCCTCGACCGCTAGTCCCCGTAGGGAAGGGTACCTGCAAGTCAACATGAAAATCAGATACCTTTGCAGGTGGTATCTTGTGTTACACGAAAGAAGTAACTACCTGATCCCCAGCATTGGGACCGTCGGTACTAAAGAGAATGGGACGACATCGTTTGTCCTCGTTCATCAAGCTCGAGTTTTGGAAGTGTGCAATTAGAGCAGATTTTCCTTGTATCCGAGCATAGGCTAGTGCTGCCACCTTCTCACTGTTAAACTTCTCCCATCTTTTCCCCTCGAAGAACTGCGACAAGTTTAGAATCCACTCTCAGTTGTATGATCTTTCATGAATCATCCACAAATTTCAATCCAACTACTAAACAATATACCTGATAGAACGGAATTATGTGGCGAGGATCGATCATGTTGATGAACGCATACCCAACATTGCATTTGTTCTGCAGCAGAAGTGAGCAATGAATATGAATTTCCAAATTCACCAAAAGATAACACAAGAAATTCAGTTCACATACCTTAAAATCAATTGGCAGATAAATGAAATCATAGGTTCCTTTATGGCGTGCATCGATCGTAGCTAGAAGCATTTTGGAAGTGTATCTGTCATTGCCAACATATGGAAAAATCAATACAAAAATATTGCTACACAAAAGTTGAGACTGGTAGAAAAGTAATTGCACAACTTGAGGTTAAAAACACATACTTGTTTGGGATGTTCTTTATCATAATAGTGGTTCGGTTATCTTCTCCCCGCAGTATGCGATCAACATCAAGTTCGTAGCGCCTCTTGTCAGCGTGGTTAGTATATCCTTCAGTTCTACGACTTCTCGCACGCTCATTACCAGTAGTTAACTGAGTCCTTGCAGGATACATAGATGACATCTGATACGACGGGAGTGCCATACTTTCGTGATCGATTGGCAGGTCCATGCAGTTTCCAGCTACATCTGGAAAGATCGTCTTCGAGACAAATTCCATTTGGTATGAATGTTGCCTGTCCCAGAAAGAATTGGTAGTCGGTGCGGATCCCATGTGATGGTTAGTTAAAGGCGTTACCGAGTTCAACATTTGACTTGGTGCCCTTGGAGGACCATGCACTGAAGCTTTGTCACCAGCTAGAGAAATTCCGCTGCCAAAAGACGATGCGTTTGTCCACAAGAAGTTTGGATGCTCACTATTAACATGGTTACTCCATGCATAGTGATGAAGAGAACAGCTTTCCTTCCCAGAGGATAAGCAAACTAAGAAGTCAAGCAAAGATCAGTTTAGTCAACATTTGGTTGTCTAACTACATTAACGTACTTATTTCCAGGACCAAGTTCAATCGAGTTCCCATTTGCATTACCTCGGCATAGTTGCTCACGTCGAATTCTTTCAAAGTCTCCTGGATGATCTGTACCACCTCTAATTCTGTTGTGATACTCTGGTAGGGAATGGGGATGACCAACTGTGGAGCCTTGTAAATCAAATTTCAAAGTCGAGAAGGGACCTGGCGTGGCAAGCTGAGATGAGATTGCAGTGGAATCTCTTAGTAGAGGCGACGAGCCAGTAGGAACAGTAGAAGACACTCCGTGATGATACGTAGTCTCCAAAACCGGGAATCGTATGGGAGGAACTGCAAAAGATAACATTTCTATTATGAGACAGCAAGGCCGGATATTATTCATGGTCGATGGATTCACAAGTCAAATCGTAGCAGAGTAATCAGTGGTCAAGTTACTTGGAGAGCCATTCAGCCGAAAGTTAAGTCCATGCTCTTCTTGTCCCAAGGCCCTTGGATGGCCAGGTTCGATCTGAATCTTCTTTCCCGCAATCTCTTTTCCATTCAAAGAATGAAACGCTGCTGCTGCCGATCTATTATCATAATATTCGATACACTTGATAACGCTTCTGTGCGGAGCTTCGTGAATCTGCAATGCCGTTCGGGGTATGAATCGTCAAAACCACATATCGGTTTTATCCTGATTGCAGCAGGTACTCTGAGAAACATTCTCACCTCCTTGATATCTCCATAGACACCGAAAATTTGCGAAAGATTGTCACTAGTAACCGATGCATCCAAGCCTAATATTGTAACAATGCCTTGGCTGAAATCATCTGGTTGGCTTCCCTAACAAAAGTGACAAATGGACAAGATGAACCAAGTAAAAGATGATGGGGCTACATCATAGAAGGGCTCTCGGAACTCACCTTTGGGACTGAATAATGAATATCGAGCTTCGTATGCCTGAATCGTTGATCTTGAAGTGATTGCATAGCATGTATCGCTGCTCGTATGTCGAAATATGAGACCATGACGAAACTGCAGTGCTTACAAGCTGTATCTAAAGTATGGATGTCCCCATATTGCTGCACATTCATTCACAATGAAAGTGTATTATTGTTAAAAATGCCAACTTCAATGGATGTAATTTATAGGAAAATTCTGAAGGGTATCACTAAATTCACCTCAAACAAAGTTATCAGCTCAGAATCTTCGACGTGACTGTCGATATTCCTCACATACAACATTCTCGAAAGGTTTTTACCATAAAGGTGATGATTGGATGTCCCAAGAAATCGAGGAACGTTCAGAGAACCGGAGCCATTGCCTTCCAACTCCATACCTCCAACATTGCTAAACAGGTCAAACTCCACATCATCTGCACCAATGGATGGATCAGTGTGGCATTTTCTATCCATCAAACCCGTAAACAAGTCCTCATCACTCGGCAGAAGGTTCCCAATGGTCCGTGCCTCGATTTCTTCGATCGATTCTAGAGGTCCCTCATCCTCCGTAAGTGAGACAGAAGTGTTAACAGAGTGGCTATATCTTGCATTGTTGGCACTCAATCTAACTGCAATAGTCCGGCAAAATGCAAGATAAGCAAAGGTTTCATGGTAGGCCAATAAAAGAGTACTCGAGTGAAAGTTACATACGCTTCATGTTAAGTAGTTCGGACATAGAACTCGAGAACATGCTGCTTTCATATTGAAGTCCACTCTTGTTAACTATGTCAACTTCTGAAGAATAAGAGGCGGAAATCCCTTTCGAACTAGATTTAATCGACGGATTATAACCTAAACCTTCCAATGGAATTAATGGATGACTAGTTCTCCTCTCTGCCTCCACTGAGAGATTATCCGACGAACGAGTAGTCTTCTGCTCACTCATCAGGAATGTTAGAGGATGTCCGAGCGGTTTCTGAGTTGGTAACTCAAGTGCTGCAAGTTTTACTGAGTCAGAGAGTCCACAGACAAAAGCTTGCAGTGAAAAATAATGTTGTCTTATTATTGTTTAAAAGCTACAGCTTTTGCCACACATAATGTCTACCCCTTGATTGGTAACACACACCTATTTGTTTGTTTAAGCTGAACCGCCTCAATGCAGATTTCACTCTAAATATTTTCTTTAGAACATAACCTTATCTTCAAGGAGAACATGCTCAAATGCCTTCAAGAAAGTTGGAGCCAATTGGATATGGAAATTCTAACATGGTTTCAGAGCTAATTGCTATGTGACTTGTGGCTCATTGTTGTCCTTATATGACCATTGTGACATGACATATTGACGAAGTCAATATCTGTGCTAGTGTGAAACATACACCTATTTGTTGCCTTTAGATTTTTTATTGGATAAAACAGTGACGACTTATATGACTAGTTCTTATTGATTTACATTAGAGATAAGATAATTGTCTTATAATTCCAAGAGAAAATGAACCATAAATTGATATGATAGATAAACAAGGAGGCCTGCAAGTGACTCTCCTGAAAGAATCCATACAGATCAATGGTCTTACTAACCATGATGGTCCTGTCTGAGTTCCGACTTCCGAAATCCTGTCTGCCTCTGCCAAGTGCGACAGATTGCAGCAAATGAGCATCAAATCCACAAGCATTGCAACAAAAATATTACCAAACTAATGCATGCGCTATTGAGTTTTACGATTAAGCAGAACCACAACAATCATTCAAGGTTCCGAAATGGATAGAACATAGATTTCACAATGTACCTCGTCACGGAAATCCATCACTTGAGGTAGAGTTGGTGAATAACAATGAGAAGGATCGGCCTGGTCTGCCTATTGTCGCAGAAAGCGTATCGAAAAACTCCCTACCACCAGAAAGTAACCCATATCCCTCTTTAGAAAGAAAACCGAGTTCATCTTATCCGCAGCCGCTTGCTTAATCACAGAAGATGGATAGTTCTTGCCTCCCTCTACAAGTTATTTATCCTACCATACATCCTGCAAAAAACGAAAAGGAAGAATACAAAGCAATTGAGGAACACTTCCACATTCAACAAACAACATATTCCAGCTCAATATTTTACCAACACCAAGCAAAGCTTCCCATAACACACCAAAGAAAACACAAATCAAACACTGAGAATCTACAGGAACAGAATAAAAAGACAAGAAAATCAAAGTCTAAACTAGCAAGTTTCCACCAATATAGCTTGAGAATTTATCTTCACCTATAATAACAACCCAATAACAAAGATTTTTCGAACACCTGAACATACGAATATATATTGTCTCAAAAAAAAAACATACGAATATATAGATATGTTCGAGCTGTGCATGTAAGTTGGATATGTGTTGCTCTCTCTGATCAGGAGGAAGATCAAGGCAATTATATAGGGGACGACGGTTGTGGACATTTAAATAGAGCAGATGAGAAAAAAGAAAAGGCCACCATCTTTCTTTCTCCTCCTTGGGAACGAAGGAACCGACTTATTAATTTTTGTTTCCGAAAAAAGAAGGAAAACCCACCAAGAGGAAAACCTAAATTCCATAAATTTCTTCAAAACCAAGAAATAAAAACATCAACTTTCACGTTTTTTGTTTCTTGCATTCTACGTCAGCTCCATGTTTATGCTATATTCTATGTGCATGTAAATGTAGAATTTATTATACCTTCCTCTGTTTCCAACTCTTTCTCTCTTCTTGGACGATCTCTGCTTCTGCAGGGAGTCGCCGAATTGTCCCTCCGGCGAGTAGAGGTGGAATCTCCGGCGAAATGGTTTCCCGCCAGAGATTTTTTTTTAGAGAGAGAGAGAGAGGTGAAGAGAGGGAGAAGAAACGCTCGTTTTTTTTTTCCTTTGTTCCTTTCTGTTTCCTTTGCTTTATCGGGCGCTTTTATAAGTTACTTTTACAACAAAGGTTATACTATGAATTCGTCAAAAAAAAAATTACATTTTGTGTTTTAGTCCAAATGTAATTTTTTTGGCATTTTTTTTGTGTTATTTGTTGTTTTTTTTTTCTTTTCCTAGAAATGAAATGGAAGATGGGAAAATGGAAAATGGAAAAGGGAAAGTTATCACCTTTTTATTTAATCTCTATTTGTACTTGAGAGGCAAGAGTTTTGGAACATTTTATGCATGGGTCATAAAGACATGTCATTGTGTTATGATATATGATTATTATTGTATTATGTTAATCGAGTCGGTAGATTATTAAACTCGTGTAAATAAGTCGGTAGTTGCTAGATTTTCATACTTTATTGAATTCATCAAATTCACATGTGACAAATAATCTTAGCGGTGCATTCTATAACAATAATTTGTTAATCATATATCGTTACTGGATAATCCGTTACAATAACCATTAATCTCAATCTGGAGTTTTATCTAAGAAATATAATGTTATTTGTTCCCAAACAAAGTGTTGATGGGTAAATCTTAAACTACAACGAGTTCATTTAATGACATGAGTTCATTAGATTGGAGAGATTCATTTTACTTGAAAATGACTTTTTTAGAATTTAATGATCATGTCCAGAGAGTCAGTAACATTTAATGGATGATATTTAGCTGGAATAACTAATTACCACAAGTAGTTATTGCATCTTCTTGCACACCCATTTAGCCATTAAGACTTACCATGTATAATAAGTAGTATTCAACCGGTGAAAATTAAATTGTACTTACAGAGTTGCCATAAAACTAAAGAAAGCATAGATGTTAAGATATTCATGATGGAATAAATCAGTAAGAGACCAAAAAAATTCTGGGAAAACCTTTTTTTTTTTTACAAACGATAATGATTTGCTGATAATCAAGACGAAGAATGCTATAATAAAAATCTTTGAACCAAGTATATTTAAAAAATTATTATAGATAAGAATTTTTTTTAAAAGTAACCACTGAAAGGGTATCATAACCAATATTTTTTAAAATGAACTACTAGTGACCCGGTTTTTTCTCATTTTTTGTTTCACAAGTCAGACCATTAATTAGACCAAAAGATTTATATAAAATATACGATTAACTATATTTAGCACTAAAATGTCAATAATTATAAATACACTCTAATTTTATCTTGAAAATTGTAATATACAAATATTAAAATTATAATTTAATCATTTTTAACCGAACAAAATAAAAAAAATCACCATCCGAGTTTAGATGCAAAAAGACATTAAATTGTTATTCGGTCGTGGCCCAATTGGTTTGGTCACAATTTTTGAAACATTGATCAGTCAATGTTGGAAAAATTAATGGATAAATTGCATTTGGCCTCCGTGTCATTTTACAAATAGCCTATGTAGTCTCTAATTTTACAAAATGCATATAGGCGTCCCATTTCGTTTTGTTTTATTATACTCTCGAAATATTCGTTGATGGTATTAATTATTTTATTTTTATTTTATACATGAAGTGGCTTTTATACCCCTTTAGCCATCAATCATTTTTCAAAATTGCATTAGCTCTGATTGCTTTCATCTTCGCCTTTCTGCTAGCAGTGGTCCATCGACTAACCTTCCTCTATAATAGAAGACTATGTGTTAACTGTCGTCAATTTCGTCTTTCTGTTGTAATGGATCTTTTGACCGCTCTTCTCCACAATAGACGATTCTCTGTTGACCATTGTTGACTTTGCCTTTTTACTAGTTTTTTTTTATAAGTAAAAGATTTTATTACCCACCAAAGAAATTACACCAAAGGTGCACAAATTGCATTACACCAAAACAAAGTGCCTTTTTACTAGCTATGATTCTCTTTGAGAAGTTTGGTTCATGCACACTGACCACGTGGAGATATAACTCTCTAACAATTTGGCAGAGTTGTGTTCTTTCTTCTTTGCAAGGAGTGCCTCCTCTATGTGGTGTAAAAGATCTAGCAAAATTCTACTTGTCTCTAGTTATGAATTTCGACCAATCATATCAATTGACTTACTCAATGAAGAACCTCGTAACAACGATGAAGAGGAGTTGTTAGTCATAAATAGGCTCCAAATAGTCAGATTTTGAAAAACTCGTTGAACAATCCAACCTGGAGTGATTATTGATTTATTGTTTTCTTAAGGATACAAAAAAGTATTCACACGAAAAAATTGATAGATAAACATAAGCGAAGGGCCATCGGGCATTACAAAGCCAAATTGAGGGTGTTGCTCCACACATTTAGTAAAATAATGAACCATATCTACTATTTGACCACAGAATGGAACCCAATCATAAATTTACCCAAATTAATTAACAGGGAACAAAAGTTCTATGGACTATGATGTTAGTTAATTGGCTTGATCCTGCTATTCGAAACTAGCCACTGGGCAACTGAAAGTTGAAAAATATCTCAAAAGTAACTAAAAGGTGAAAAATTCTAAAAATTTATTTAGTATGACTGGATTGGGAATGAAATATACAAAGTAGTCTGTACGGTTCATTCAAAATTTGAGCTAGATCGCATTGATATTTCCTTTTTAGGATATCAATATTTCTTTCCACATGATATCGTCATTTTCTTTATGCAATAATCACATATAATGACATAGATATTTTCATATTTTTTATTTTTTGAGATGATATTTTTTATGTAATATTAACTAGTGTATATTTATTTATTTTCTTTGGTCCTGTAATTTTTAAAGTTTTAAAAAAAATAATGACATGTGTATTTTTTGTATTTTTACTTTTCTAATAATAAAATTTTCTTCGTGTGATACATACCGGCCTGTGTGGATTTTTTACTTTGATCTCATAAATTTTAATTTTTTTTAAAACTCATCTTTATAATTAAAAAAAACCATTCACACTCAATATAAACTTTTTTTCATTTACATTAGAGATAACACAACTAAGACACGTGATTCTTCTATTCTGAAAACTAGACATATCGTAGATGAGGTCACTCTTTCTTTTGGGGCTAAAACACATCCTTAATCACTGATTTTTGTCTCAAAATTAATTATGCTCGCAAAGTTTTTAAGTAATTTTTTACTTCTAATATATAGATTAAGTATTATCTAACTATGATTATGATAAATATTTAAATAATAATTATTTATTCTTAAATTTGAACCTAAAATCTCATTAACAAAATTATAGTTAAAATTAATTAAGATGACAACATTTGCCGATTCTTTAGTTTTATGTGAAAAAGTCAATTGACCAAAATGCAGAGAAAAACAACAAATGGAGGGAAGCAAGAAACCTCATGGGGGATGGAACATGTAAGTTTCATTCATTTTACTTAAAATTTGGCCAACATAGATGGTAAATGTTGAATGTTATCCCTTTCCAGCATTATGATTGACTTTTTATGTTGACATAAAAAATCAACTAGTTTCATGTGAGAACCATATAGTATAACATGTTAAGATATGAATGATAATTTTGTCTGCAAAAATGTGTTTTGTCTTATTGTGTATGACCATGTATTTCTATCTCATTTTGCATGATCTATTCCATTCTATTTTGGAATATTAGTTTGTGCTACATCTACATGTTCTAATTCATTTGTTTGGGAATATGTATCAAAATCTGTTCTTAATATAATTTGCCATATCTAAATTAGAAATGAGTGACAACTACATTTATATAAAACAGTGAATTGATGAATCATTCATCTTATCACAATTTCAATTTGTTTTGTTAAAACGAGGCAAAGTTCAAAGATGGTGAATCAGGTTGGTAGAAGTGGTAAAAAAATAAAGGGAAAAGTCCATAGAAAGTCTTGAGGTTTCAGTATTTTTGCGACATAGTCCTGTAGTCCAAAAACGTCACATTTGATCCTGAGGTTATTCATTTTTTTGCGAAAGAGGCTCGGATGACATTCCGAACCAAAAATTGTCCCGAACCAAAAAACGGCGTCGTTTTTTGGTTGATGTGGAATGCTAGATTGTAATTTTTAAAATATCAATTTGGTCCCTAACTTTTTATAATTTTTTAAAATAACCTTCTCTCTTTCCTCTCTTCTTCTTCCTCCCCTCCTCTCTCCAATCTCCCCTGCCTCTCTCCCCTATCATTGGCCACTCTCTCCTCTCCTCCCTCCTTCGCCAAAAAACAAATACCATCACACCTTCCTTCCACAACACCTCCTATTCCGGCTTCAACTCCTCCTAGTTCCAACACCACGAACAAATTCACTTGGAAGCCTCAAGTCGTTGAACATCTCATTGAACAACTTCACCGACGTCGTAAATTCTGACAATTACTCCCAGTTCGGACAATCTGCTTTCGTCCACGGAGGCAACTACTTGAACATCTCCAATCAAATCACATCTCCACCTCATCCAAGAACATTAACCCATAAAAAGCCAAAGTTAAAGACCCAAGAACACGAACAACATCCGAAGAGGATTAACAACAACAACAGAGTACTAATCCTCTCCGTTGCCGTAGCGGCTCCCTCCATTCTCCTCGTCTTCCTTGCCAGTTGCCTCATCGTGAAGAGGAGAACACGTGCGAGGAGGGTCAACAAGTGGGCGATCTCGAAACCGGTAATTGGCAATCTGCAAAACTTCAAGATAGAGAAGGCCTCGCGGCCATTCAGCTTCGAGATGGAGTCGGGATCCTCGTGGGTGGCAGACATCAAGGAACCGACCTCGGCCGCCATGGTCATGTCCACGAAGCCGTTGATGAGCCTGACGTTCAAGGACCTCATCGCTGCCACGTCACACTTCGAGAAAAGGGTCGACGACGTTGGGATTTTTGATGTGGGCAAAGTCCTCGTCTGTTGTTGGAGGAGGAGGTGGATCGGGGGATTTCATACGGGGTTTTAGAGTGGGTATGGGAGGAAGAGCCAGGAGGGGCGGAAGTTTTAGGGGCGAGAGTTGGAGGAGGAGGGAGAGGCAGTGGTTTGGGCCGCCGGGAGGAAGAGGCGAGGTGACTTGGGGTGGGCTTCTTCTCTTCCAACAACAATAAGAGAGGGGAGGGGAGGAGAGGAGAGAGAGGCAAAGGAAAGGGGAGAGAGGCGGAGGAGATTGGAGAGAGGGGAGGAGAGAGAGGAGGAAAAAGAAGAGAGATAGATAATGTTATTTTTTTAAAAATTATAAAAAGTTAGGGACCAAATTGATATTTTAAAAATTACGATATGGTATTCCACATCAACCTAAAAACGACGTCGTTTTTTGGTTCGGGACAATTTTTGGTTCGGAATGTCATCCGAGCCTCTTTCGCAAAAAAAATGGATAACCTCAGGACCAAATGTGACGTTTTCGGACTACAGGACTATGTCGCAAAAACACTGAAACCTCAGGACTTTCTATGGACTTTTCCCAAAAATAAAATACAATCATACCAATCACTATTAAAATATTATGGGCAAATCATTCCCTACTCCCAGATCTTAATCGAATTTTTCTACCGGGTCCCTCTTTTTTCATAAATGATTTAGCCATCCTTGTATTTTGAAAAAAATATTGGTCTCGGGTCCATGGTTGACTTCAGCACCCTTTTTTTTCATTTTTTGTATGTGGAATGACTATTTAACCCTTCACAAAAAGACAAATTTCATTTTTGTCTTTTTTGTGAAGGGTAAAATAGTCATTTCACATGATGAAAAATGAAAAAACGAGTGTTGAAATCAACCAAGGATCCGAGACCAATATTTTTTTTTAAATATAGGGACGGCTAAATAGATTTTCAAAAAATAAAAACTCCGGAGGAGATTATAATTAAGATTAAGGATTAGAGGATAATTTGCCCAAATCAAAATCTATGGTTCAATTTCTCAAAAAAAAAAAAATCTATGGTTCTGAGTTCTGATCTAGATGCGGGTGGGCAGCAAAGCCAAAGCAAGCCCTGGCTTCGGGTTTCGCGTTGACCGTTGGCCCTGAACTGAACAGCCTTTCCCGCCCGGCAATCCCTTGTTTTTCTTTGAACTTCCTTTTATTTTTTATTTTTATTTTGTCTTAATTTAATCAATAAGGACACACTTTCCTATTCAACCTCCACCACCACCCAAATTAAACCAACCCAGTAAAGGAATTAAAAAAGAAAGAAAGAAAAAAACCCTTCAAGCCCCAATCTAAAATCCCCCCTGGGGCTCCCCAACCCGGTACGCTCCCTCTCTATCTCGAATCGGTGGTGGGTTTCTGGAAAGATTTGATCTTTTTCTCTTAATTTTGTGAAAGTATGTTTTTTTTTTCGGAATTGATGGAATCAGAAGACATGCAAGATAAAGATAGATAGATTTCTTTTTGTCTTTTTTTTTATTGGGTTTTGATGAGTTAATGTACTTTGTTTTGGGTTACCTTATGGGCAATGCCTGAGTTGGGTTTTTGTATTTGAGAATCTCTGCGTTTTGAAACGGTGTCGTTTTGTTTCCAGGTTAGAAGGTTAGATCTTTGGAGAGTGGGGGCGTTCTCGGCATTGGTCTTTAGGGCAGAAGTAGTGGCATAGTGCGAGAATTGTAGTTGGCGAGGAGTAGCATCGAGGTAGCTGATCTTCTGATAGCAATGGATGTTACACCTTTGCGAGCCGTGAGAGTGACATCACAGTGCCGGGGATCTAGCGAGCTGCGTGCTGTATTCGAACTTACTGTAGACGAGAATGGGAAACAGAAGTTACGCAAGGGACGGGCTCCACGTACGGAAACTGTTGTTGATCTTGCTAGACAGCCAAAGATTAAGAAATCGAAGTCGGTTATGAAAGATTCCAGTGAGAAAAACAGTCACCGCAAAGTAGTTGATCTAACTATTGACAAGAATATTTCCCTACCGCAAGCAGGAACAGTGGAAGCAAAGCCAGAGAAGCAAGACTCCGCTCGGCAAAAGAGTCTCTGCAAAGTAGTCAATCTAACTGTTGACAAGAATGTTTCCCAACCGGTAGCAGAAACAGAGATGCTAACATCGGAGCGAAGATGCAGCCCAAGACATAAAGAAGTACCCCATACGACATCAATCTTTAATCCCACATCAGAGATTAATACTTCTCCGCCGCAAGGAGAGCAAAGCTCTAGTAGGCAAGACAGTCAATATGAAGTAGTTAAGCAAACTGTTGACAACAATGTTTCTCAACCACGATCAGGAAGAGTAATGCTAACACCAGAGCGAAGATTCAGCCCAAGACTTAAAGAAATACCTCAAGGCAAGAGGCCATTTTACGGCAGTGATAAGAAGAGCCTGTCCAACTCCCCGAATGGTAAAGTTTGTAGCGAACGGGATGAGGATAAATCTTTGAAGAGACAATTAGGTGCTCACGAGTGTGATCTTTTCAAAAAAAGATATGTAAAAGATCAATCAAATCCATCATCTTTACCTGATTTGGATATGGCTCTTAAGGACATTGAAGGTAGCAAGAGCAAGATGTCTATTGGTTCTGCTCTTCCTGAAACTGGATCTCCAGTATTCATCGAGTTCAAGGACAATGCCTATCTAAAATGGACAAATCACGATCGGTTTGTAGAAGATAGCATAAATGAGATGGCTAACTCAAAGGTGAAAGAGACTGTGAGGACTTTTAATAAGCATTACCTGCACTTTGTTCAGGTGATTATGCTAATGTTAAACTGTTGAAAGCTGCTGCATAAATGAAAGAAGTTATCTAATTTGTTCTCCTGGGACATAATTACGTAAGGTTTACTGCCCAACTAGAATACAACTTTTGGAATCAGAACTCAAAGGCTTGGATATTAATATATCCCTGCTTTTGGATCAAAACTTTATTGTCCCAAGAGTGTGTAGGGGAGTATCCTTTGCAACCTTGACTTTCATGAAAATCTAGGTCCGTGTTTTAGATAGGTAGCTAAGAAAACTTATATTCCCTGATAAGAGTACTAATTTTGTGTTGTTTAAATTCTTTTGCAGGAGGAAGAGAAAAGGTGCAAAAAACTTGAGGTGGGTTGGCTAATCAATTTATTTTCTGTTATAATGTTTACCATCTCAATCTTTACTTGGTGATTCAAAATCTGTTGCCGCCTACCTATATTTATATTTTGCCTTTCCACTATAATTCTTTCACACTAGACATTTGAATGTTCATCTATTAATTATATCAGTCTTGTGGAATGGAAAAAGTTAACTTCACTTGAGTAAAACTTTTTGTCTTGTTGCATGGTGACATTATATGTTTTTATTCACACAATAATTCTTATCACATAATGTAAAATATTTTATTTTAGTGATTCAAATCCTTGAATCGCTTCATATAATTTTGGGAAACGTCCGTAGACGGTCCTCAGGTTTCAACGTTTTTGCGACGTAGTCCTGTGGTCAGGAAACGTTGCATTTGGTCCTGAGGTTACGCATTTTTTTTGCAAAAGAGACTCGGAGACATTCCAAAGCAAAAAATGCTCCGAACCAAATTGAAAATATCAATTTTGGTTCCTTGGTTTTCATATTTTTTTCAATTTGGTTCATAATTTTTGCGAACCAAAGAAGATGAAGGAGGAGGGACGAAGTGGGCGGAGGAGGAGAGAGAGGGAGGAGAAAGGAGGAGAGGGGAGAGAGGGGGGAGGGAGGAGAGGGGAGAAGGGAGGAGCAAGGGAGGAGGGGCGGAGGAGGGAGGAGCAAAGGAGGAGGGCGGAGCAAAGGAGGAGGGAGGAGAGGGGCGAAGGGAGGAGGGGCAGAGGAGGGAGGAGGAGAGAGAGGGAGGAGAGGGGGAAGGAGGAGGGAGGAGGAGAGAGAGGGAGAGAGGAGGGAGGAGAGGGGGAAGGAGGAGGAGGAGGAGAGAGAGAGGAGAAGGGAGGAGAGGGGAGAAGGGAGGAGAAGGGAGGAGAAGGGAGGAGAGGGGCAAAGGAGGAGGGGCGGAGGAGGGAGGAGAGGGGCAGAGAGGGAGGAAGGGTGGTTTTTAAAGAAATTATGAAAATGAAGGAACCAAAATTGATATTTCCATTTGGTTCGGAGCATTTTCGGAATGTCCCCCAAGCCTCTTTTGCAAAAAAACGCGTAACCACATGACCAAATGCAACGTTTCCAGACTACAAGACTACGCCGCAAAAACATTGAAACCTCAGGACCGTCTTTGAACTTTTCCCTATACTTTTTGTTGATACTAAAATGGGGGATTATGTTGCACCATGGAAAAGCACAAGCACATTTAGGCTACATCACTTAACAAATATCTTGCAATTGGATTTTGCACTCTTAAGACTTGAATAGAATTGGAAAGAAGCATGGAAGAAGAAAATATATGGAGAAAAACTTAGTTGATTCTACGTTAAAGAATATTTTTCCTGACTAGATATGGGAGCACAATCTTGACTAGATATGGGAGCCCCATCCCCATTCAATTCAAACTTCAAAGTCAAGGAATTGTGAGTTTCTATTTGCATGCTTGATTAAATGACTATTATGAACTTCGGGGAACACAATTTTTTGTCTTTCTTCTCATGTGACATGAACAATCCGAAGTTAGATATTATTGTTTGCAAAGAATACCTAGATTTGGATTTTCTTGCTCTTTAGCAAACTTTGCAATCTCAATGGTAAATAATTTAGCAGGAAGGTTGCTCTCCGACTGATGCTATAATACCTTCAAAGCAGCTTGATCTGAAGGCATTGACTGAGGTAAGTTGGAATAGAGTTGGTTGAACTTCATCTTAGTACCATCTCGTTTAACTCGTTTTCTTTTCAGTGCTTGTGGTTAAAAATTTAAGAAGAAGTGACTGAAGATTCTCTGTTGGTGTTTTATACATCAGTGGCACCTGATTATACATAATAGAAACACTAGCTAAGAGAGTAAATTGCATAAGTTGAAAGAAAAAAGCAAGGATTTTGAAACCAGGATAAAAAGAAAGGAAAAGTTTTATCTATATGTTGAAATAACAATTGGGTTCAAAAGCTGTGTAATTTCATAATTGGAGTTCTAGTTACTGTGTTAATCATATATATTGTTCATTGAAGCTCTAACTAGTGTGTTTATTATGTATATTTTCAGTTGGAGGACAAAGAGTTAGAATCTCAATATCCAACTTAAAACCTTAAGGCAATGGCTTTGAGGACTTTACACACTTATAAACAAGTCCACCACTCTTGCTCTAAGCAATGGGGATTTCTCAATACACCCCATTAACTGTGACCCATTGGACCAAAGTTTGCACGAATTTTGACTTTACACACCCCCCCCACCCCCAAACAAGGGCTGAAGTTTGCACGGGTCTGGCATTGCCTTTGGCTTTTGTCTTTAAGTTTTTATGTTCTTTATTTGTAGATGCTAATGAAGAAGGAAACTTCGAACACGGAGAAGAATTTTGGCTGTATACCTGGTTGGTACATCCTAGTTTTTCTTGCTGGTGATTAGTTACCTTTCAATAAAGTAAATCTCACTATGGATTTTTTTACCACTGGTCAACTTTCGCCATTCCTCATGACTTACCTATGAGTTTAGTGACTAACAGTAAAGTAGAACATAGGGCTGACTGAATAAATTTTTGTTTACCATGCAGGTATTCCTGTTGGGCACAAATTCTTCTCTCGAGCTGAAATGGCAGCTATAGGGTTTCGTGGGCATTGGTCAACTGGAATCGATTACGTTGGAAAAATTACACACACCTTGGTAATGAGTTTGCTAAAGCTGTACTATCAACTTTCAGCTTTCAGTATATTGACTTTTTGCATCCATTGCATGACCGTCTTCTTGTGTACTACCTTATTATGCGCTTGTTCCCTCTCAAGTCCATGTAACCTTTGATGATTCATATTTTTCTAGCTTGTTGTTGAAACTTTATTTTAGGAGCTGTAACTTGGTGTAATTTTACCTTTCAAAAAAAAAATATTCTACATTTCAGGTTCATCAAAAGAAAGCTGAACTTAATATGATATGTTCCAGAGTAGAGATTGAATAGGAATTTTCCCTTCTCTGCTACCCATCCATTCTGTTTAGTAGATCAACATTAGAGCTGTAATGTTGTCCCCCTTTTCCTCTCTTTCTTTGGTGTGAAGGATCCTTCTTCATCCTTTATCAAATACGCAGATGCATGTTATAACATGTAGCTAAAACCTGTCATATTTATGGACTCCTCTGAATATGTATAATCTGGTTAAAGGTACAGCAAAAGACAGATGAAAATTAGGAGTTTAAAAGACTAGTTCAATGAAGAAATTGTATATGTGTGGGCAATGACATGCATTTCACTCTTTGGTGGCTATTGTTAGCAAAATTCTTAGAAATTTCATTTGATGCTAACCATTTAAATTCTCATCTGAACGAAAATTCATTGTATCCGTATGTGGCACTTTGTCTTTACACTGGAGACAATTGTTAGGATTACTCTGAAAAATTTCATTGCAGCAGTCATTTTATATCCTTAGCATACTTTCAACACTAAAATTTACTTAGTGGGTTATATTTACTGGAACAATGCAGAAGAGACATAAAGGGCATTCTGTTCCTTTGGCTGTAGCGATTGTGTTGTCAGGCCAATATGAAGAAGATGTTGATGGTTTGACTGAAGTTATCTACACATGCCAAGGTGAAAATGACTTGCTTGGTAACAAGCGACAAATCAAAGATCAAGCCATGTTGCGTGGTAATTTGGCTCTTAAGGTATGAAGTGTCCCGGGACCTAATCATTACTATTTTACCTGCAAAGCCAAATATGCATTTGGTGCGTCGGGTTAGGTCATGGTTGTTTTATCATTTTGGAAATTGAGCCAAAAGTGAAAATCTACTGTTCTTTAGTGTATAAGTGATTTTCCTTTTGGCGTTTATATCTTTTGTTTTTGTGCAGAATAACATGGAACAAAACATACCTGTTAGAGTCATTCGCGGACGTGAATGTGCTGAGAGTTTTAGTAGCAAAGAGTACACATACTGCGGTTTGTACAAGGTTGGCATCACTGCTTCAATTTTTACTTTTATATGTTCTACATCCTATGAGCATGTCGCTGGTCACAAGGCTTTAGACTAAGTAGGTCCCTGAAATAGGAGTTTATGCTCTTTGAGTTTAACAATGAGAGGAGAGACTGGCAAAATCGATTAGATTTACAATTAGCAATTGCTGAAATGCATACGATTTAACATTAGATTTAGTGGCTTAATGTCTTTCATAGTTTAGGGGTATGTTCTTACTATGCTTTTTCAATTGTACTTGACAAGTAGGCTAGTTTTTTTTATTTGCATTCAACTGCTGCAGGTAGTGAAACATTGGGATGAGAATGGTGTTTCTGGAGTTGATGCATTCAAGTATAGTTTAATGCCGCTGCCAGGAGGGCCCAAGCTTGATAGCGACCAGGTTTATTTTATAAGTTATTCCATTCCTCCACTGCATTTCTGTTCCTGAACCTTTGTTAGTTTATGGTTCTCCCCGAAAGTAATTTTGGATTATTTATTGCATATGAAACCACTCCAATGAATTGTCTCATATTTGCATGCTTTATTGATGAGGGTACTACCGTACTAGACAAAAAAGCATATCACATTGGGAAATATTTTCTTCTATTATACTTGGTTTTCATTGCATAACCTGAATCGAACTGTTTCTTATTGTAGGATAAATTTGGACTACGACAGGGCCTTAATGGTTCTTCAGATTTTACGGGGTATGATCGTGCAGTGTAATCGTAGCATATTTTTCCCACCATGTATAACATTCTCGTAACATGTTAATTAACATTGGTTCTTTGATTGAAGCTTGATATGTGAGGATATGTCTTTTGGCGAAGAAGCATTGCCTGTTCCAGTCACCAATGTTGTAGATAATGCAAGGATCGTACCCCCAGGCAAGTTTTCAATTCCATTTTCCTATTTATTAGATTTTCAATTTATCCACGGAAATTTATAGCTCTTGGTCAGCCTTAAGGTGCGTGGAACTGATTTAGCTGGTACATCTTGCTTCCAATTTTTCATCACATTTTCTCTACTGAACTTGGAAGCCACCAATGGTTTACAATTGGTGGAGTTGAACATGAAAAGTTCTGAATCTGACTTTCCCTATGTTCATTTCTAAATAGGTTATAAGGGTATGATTTAACATGAAACAACCTAAAACGAGCATGCGGAATTATTCATATATTTTCTAGTTGGTTACGATGGCCATTTTTCTTTTGAGGGAATGAGACCATCTTAAAAGAAGAAAATTTTGTAGTCTTAATGACAGTAGTCCTACAAGTTTTCTTTGACGTTTTGTTTAACAGAAGCACAGAGAGCATAGTTTTTTTAAGAAAAGGGAAATTTAATGAACGTAACTTCTCTTTCGGTTTTATAGAGTAAACAGCATCTGTGTGAGTGTGCGAATTAATAACTTTGTTGAAGAAATTGGTATCAATGCAAACAGGGAGAATTATTGCGCTCCTTACTTGCTGGCTTTAGGAGAATTAAAAGAACTATTATTCTTATTTTTCTGGTAGAGAATTTCTGTAACCCAAACGTTTCTATGAGGGAAAGATCCTAGATCGATTGATGAATACCATTTTAATTCTAGGCTTCAAGTACTTCAACTCCGTCCAGTTTTCGTCCACCATTCCAACTCCACGTCCAGCAAAAGGATGCAAGTGCAATGGAAAATGCTCGAACCGGAACACTTGTTCTTGTGCTCGACTTAATGGCTCCGATTTTCCTTATGTACAGAAAGATGGTGGCTTGTAAGTATGAAACCTTCACCTTTTTGTACTGTGTAATTGTGCAGCTATGCTTCGTACTTAATTGCGCAAGCTTTTTTTTCACACCGGTTCTCTGGAATTCTATAGGATGCTTTAAGATTGAGTTGAATTTCTTCTATCTTCTGGTTGATTGAAGTAATTCATGGACTTACTCATCATAATTCTTGAGCAGAAAGCTATGATTTAAGTTAAACCGGCAGTCTGATCATTTACAAGTAGGTGGTTCTTGTCTTGTCTTGACTTTGCCAGGTTGGTTGAACCAAAAGATGTTGTGTATGAATGTGGTCCACTATGTAGTTGCGGACCTAGTTGCATAAACCGCAGTTCACAGCGGCCACTGAAGTACAGGCTGGAGGTACCTCACCCCCTCCTATTGACTTCCTTTGCGGTACGGTGCTCATTGTTGTAACTGGTTGGGACTCGTTTATTGGAATAGGTTTACCGTACAGAGAAGAAGGGATGGGCTGTTCGGTCATGGGACTTCATTCCTTCCGGTGCTCCGTTAATTGAGTATACTGGAATTGTGAGGCGGCAAAATGACTTGGATAACATAACCGAAAACGAATTCATCTTCGAAATTGACTGTTGGCATACGATGCATGGATTAGGGGGAAGAGAGGTACTGGTGCAGTCATTTCCTTTGTTGTTTATCCGCATTGTTTTTCTTGAGAAATCATTGTTCGTAAGCTTTAACGGGTTTAATTTTGTTAAAGAGGCGACAAGGTGATCATTCAACAAGCAGTGATTTACGGAAAGTAGATGAGAGAACGGCAGACAGCGAGTCCGAGTTCTGTGTAGATGGTGGTAACTGTGGCAACGTTTCCAGATTCATCAATCATAGTTGTGAGCCGAACTTGTTCGTCCAGTGTGTTCTAAGCAATCACCATGACTTGCGATTGGCTCGTATAGTGCTGTTTGCTGCTGATGACATCCCCCCTATGGAAGTAAGTTTGCAACCCTCTTACTGCTGTAGTTTTAGCGGGATAAAGATCAAATTGGATGCTAGCCGTAAAAGTACATTCGCTGTCCTAAAAACATACAATGTCTATTCTCGGTTGCTGAGTTCGGAACGTGTGATTTTACTTTCGGACGTTTTGGCACCTGATGCTCATCCTTCCGATGTCCCGAACAGGAACTCACGTACGACTACGGATACGCGCTAGACAGCGTGGTTGGCCCCGACGGGAAACTAAAACACCTGACATGCTATTGCGGAACAAGCGAGTGCCGAGGCCGTTTGTACTAGGGAATCTCCACCCATTTTTTCTTTAGAAAGGTTGGATCTTCTTCCTCCATTTTTTTTTCCTTTCAACCAAGTAGTGCTAGGCTGAGTTTCATGAGAAGGAAATCCAACTCTTTCAGGGGGAAAAAATTATTTTTTTGTATCCACATTTGTACTTTGCAAGAGAAGTATGAAAGTTTGCATGGAAAGGCCAAATTGGCTTTTCAGAGATTCATCTTCTTTGTAAGGATAGCACATTGTATTCACATTTGTACTTTGCAAGAGAAGTATGAATGTTTGCATGGAAACGCCAAATTGGCTTTTCTGAGATTCATCTTCTTTGTAAGGATAGCACATTGTATTCTTCACCATTTGACATTTTTTCAATTAGGTACTGAAAATTTTTCTCCCCTTCAAATGGAGCCCACTGTGGAATTTTTTTTTATCTTGCGGTAGATTGTTTTGGAGAAATTTGAATAGAGAATCGGGGATAAAGCAGAGTTTTTCAATATTATAAAGCATGGTAGAACAATCACATTTGTCGAATTGTGTTTGAACATATGAAATTATTTTGTGTTACTTCATGTAATTTTATTTGGTTGCAAGGAATAGCACATTGTAAGACTATTCTCTCACCTTGGAAGACTTGGGATGGTAATTTTTTTCTATGATATATAATTTTTAGAATTGAATATTGTTAAGTATTAATTAGTATTATTGTAATAAAGTGGACGCGGAAGAAGTTGAACCTCTGTATGATATATTTATATGCAAAGAAGTATTATCCAATCATATTCTTAGTAATTTGATTTCTGTACTATAACATATTATTATGGATGGTTCCGTCTTCGTTTAACCGAGCATCCTGAAGTGCGAAGACTGAGGTTGTGGAGACTTCGGACATGGGGATAGATGACAGTCTTAAAAACATTAGGACACTGATAAGTTTATTATTCATAAAATTTAAACTCATATTTTTCTTTAAAAATTCTCAAATTCCATATTATCTAGGAATCAATATTTTTATGTCTAAAGAATTCCATTCCCATGCCAAAGAAAAAGACGCTGAAACTTAAAACAGAGGCATCGTTAATAATGCCCAACCAGAAACCATGCATTTCCATTCCGATTGTCCGTCTTTCATACGTTAGAATTTCCATATCGATTTATTGTGCTCTTAAACAAGTCGTTGTCTTTTTTAAAGAGATAAAAAAACCAGACGAAGCAGCAAAACTATGGGCACTGGTAATGGGATTGGGAACAAGCGCGATAAAAGTATTTTCCTCGTATCATAATGGATGTTGAGAGTATTCTATATTAATTAAAACAGGTACTATTGATAAGTTTATGAGGGTAGGAAATTCATTAGTCTTTTAAAGTTTTGGGTTAAATACAGATATTTTAATATGTATCAGAACGAGATGATTTGGTACTCATTATTGAGCTTGCACGATTTTCATTTTTTGCACCTTGCTAAAATCAAAGTCAGTATAATTTTCGACCCAATAAACCTCGTTTGAAAAACTGTGTTGAAAATAGTTCACATTGATTAAAACATGTGTGATGTTATAAGTGTAAAAAATTCATTATAAGTTTGTGAAGAATTTGACTTTGATAACGTGTAATAAGACATGGGTCGTGTGAGGGTGTTGACAATATCGAATTATTGAATCAAACTTATTCTAATATCATGACAGAATGAATCTCTGTCTAAAATCAATGGTAAATAAAATTTTCAGACTTAAAATAAACTCAAACATTTTTACAAACTAATAACTAACTCGGTAATCTCAAGAGAACACGTTGAACAAAGATGTGTCAACTTGGGATCAAATCCACTCACCCCTACCGATAAACAAAAACAATAAGATCACCAAACAAAGATAGCTAGGAAGAGAGAATAGAGAAGTGAGGAAAGAGGAAAGATTGCAAGTGGTATGAGCAAGAAAACTGGAGGTTCTGGCTGCATGTAGAAAGGAAATACCAGTATAGCCGATGTTATAAAACCAGCCATCACGAACATGCAGAAGAGACTCGGACCATCTTCCATTTTTGCTCTTCTTCTTCTTCGACCCCAAATAGCCAGAAACAATAACTTAAGAGAGAGCGTTGAGGTCGTTGAAATGGAAGAGTTACGAGATAGAAATTAAATGGAGCCATTTAGCTTCAGTTACGTGTGTAAGAAACATGTAGATTAGCTAGCTGTGCATGCATTTAAAGCTCCTGAAATTCATCTCATCTAATGCAAAAAAACAAAGAGAGAAAAGCTATTTGACTAACTAGGACGAGGAGCCAAAAACTATAACTTTGTTTTTTAGCCAGTTATTAGAAAGAAAAAAGTTTTTCCCCAAAAAAAATGCTAGGTCAATTAGTTATAAGCAGCCGTGGTAATTAAATTCATATTTCAGTCAAATAATTTTTAAAAAAATTGGCGAAAATTTTTCAATAATATTATGACATTATTGAATTTGGGATAATCAAAATCTTAACTTCTTAATTTACATAAAACAACTCTTTCACAAGTATATCTAACCATTTACACAATGCAAAATAACTAGTTAGTAGAGGGCAATTATCTATTTCGTTTTCTTATAGCCAGTTATTAAAAACAAAAAATTTCCTACAGAAATGGACTCGTGGTAACTAAAATGTAAGTGATACCTCTATCATACGACTAATATAAGTCCAAATTAAATAGATATTTGAAAAGTAATAAAAATTTCATTTAACAAGATTTTATTTTCAATATCTCGAATTAAATTGTAAGTGGTTAGTTAATTGAGTTCATTGGTCTATTTCAGTTTCTTATACAGTAATTGAACCATACCTGTACTTTGGTGAAAATGCATTAAACTAGGGGGGTATTATAATAAAGTTTGGCCTAAAACAAGCACTACTCGTAAGAAGATAGTACGTGAAGAAGATTCTTATCTCTTCCATCCCCATCTTTTCTACTGAATCGGTAAATATATTATACTTTAAAGAAAAGTACGACACCAAGTTCATGGTTACGACTTACGACACCAAGTGTTCATCCGATGTGATGGATGTTTAATGCAGAGTTCTTTTCTCCTCTTGTATTTTTCAGAATTCAGTTGTGTGCTTTGGGATCTACGGAGGTCCTTAAAGGGAAATTCTGATTCATTTTAATTGGCTCATCAGTTTATTTAAAGTTTTAGTTTCATTGTCATAATCAAATGAGAAATGACCACCTAATCATCCAAATACGCATATAATATCATTCAAATGACCAACATGCTAGTAACCCAAAATCACAAGAAGATGTAACCATGTAAGAGGTAAATGATTTAAGCCTTAACTTTATTATGATTTATGATGTGAAAAATTTTATTATAAAAAATGCATCAATACATACAACATGAAAAAATATATTTTAAAAGCATAGTTTTTAAATCGACGGTCCGACTGGCGGTCCGATCGATCGCCCACTCAACTGGTCAAAAAATCATAATCAGCTCGGTTACCTAACGAACCAGCTATTTCTTGGGAATTCTCGGTCCGACCAAAAAATCGGACGGTTCAACTAGAAACTATTGACTGAATTATATTTTAAATACGTATATATATTTGAAAAAAAAACAAAAATAGATTTTTTTTTTTAAATATGAAATCTAGTCCGATCGACAATCTGATCGATCGGACCAGTCCGACCGGAGATCGCCCAGCAAACCGGGTCGTCTTTCAAAACTATGTTTAAAAGTACATATGCAAAGTTACGTTGAAACTGCACTTCTCAAGCTCCCTTAAAGGTTTAGTTGTTGAATTTATGTGTAGAGTTATTCTTCTATCTGAATTGGGAAATTATTTTTATTATATTTTCATCATTAAAATTATGTTAATCTTTATAAAAATCACAAGGTATTTAATACTAAGCACCTTAAGATGATAGATACCCGAATATAGTAGATTTATTATAGTATCTTGACAACCATGAAATCCTAGAAGACCAAAATTGCATATGCACAACTTAATCTCCCACCGAGAAACTACCTAACAAGCATCTCAAAGTAACAACAAATTACCCAAACAAATTGAATTACCCAGAAGGAAATTCGCCCCCTGGAGAAATCTCACCCAAACGAATTGAGTTTGCCACGTAACGAAAACAAAAAAGATCACAAATTCTTACCAGAGAAATGGCTAAAACGTTTTTTTTTTATTTATAGTGACATTAGTGAAAGATTCATGCAACGTAACCTTTTAATAGATAAATATTGGCCTCTACCAGACTACCACCATCTTTGGCGAAAGAAAAAGAAACTGTAATTTATAAACTCCGATACACGATTAGGGTATAAAACTCTGACACGACGTTCAGTTAGTGGCAACTTCATATCATATTCTAGGAGACCAAATAGCTAAATTTGGATTCGCTATTGTATGACTATTGGAATATAGTAACGTGTTGGGCTTTTTCCAGGTAGTTGGATCAGCAAAAGAAATTAACTAAGTGATTTAACGGTCGAGACAAGTAAGGAACATTTTTGTCTTTTGAAAACAAAATAAGGAGGAGAAAGAGAGCAAGTACGAGGAAGGAGATCAAAACTCCACCGATCATAGTAGAATAGAGCACGAAAAAATCTTCCTCAATAGTATAATAGAGCATGGTAGAATTGGATTTTGACATAAATCTCGTTACAACCACCAGGAAGGAGACCTCGATCTGAGCACCTATATTTCTGGTATCATCATCCTACTCTCCATGTTTCCTTCAACGGCGGGATCACCGTCAACGAAGACCTAGGGTAACCACCAGGAGGATCATAGTAGCGAGAGATATTGTTTCTTAATTGTGGAGATGAAAGATCTATGCAGAGACTGTGAAACTACCACTTAGATATTACCATTCTCTTTATGGCTTCTAGGCGATGAGTTTCTGATATGTCAATGAATGAGTGGTAGATCTTGTCAATGGTTTGGGTAGTTATATTCAATAGTTTACTCAGTTATATTCAATAGTTTGTTCAATTATATTGGATGGTTTGTCTGGTTATGTCAAATAGTATGTCATGATAAATAATTAATTTGATAATATTTTTATAATTTGTTAGATATATTTAGTCGAACATAAATAGTTTGCCTAGTTATATTCAATAGTTTGTCTAATTATATCAAATTTTTTGTTTAGTTAATTATATTCAATAATTTTGTTTTTACATCAAATGGTATGCTATGTTAAGTAATTAATTTGATAATATATTTTTATTTTTTAAATAAATTTAACTAATTTATGTTCAAATTATTTATCCAGTTATATTCAATTATTTAGTCGGTTATATCAAATAATTTGTCTAGTTATATTCTATGATTTCCACATTCATGGAAATAGTCACGCTGCTGAATGAAAATAGAGTAATTCACTATATTAGTTTGGTCCAAGCATTGTATCAGAAAAAATAAACTATTGAATAACACAAACTAATCCATTATATCAATTTCTTAAATTGGGAAAAATAATCCCTTTGAAAAAACAATGTCATTTTCCATGTTCGTGGATTATTTCGGTAAAAAAATATAAACAGAGGAATTCATTGAATTAAACAAATCAAACCATTGAATAAAAAAATCAATCAAGTGAATCAAATTATTGTATCAATCAAATAAATCTATTAAATCAAATAGATAAAATCATTGAATAAAACAAATCAAACTATTGAATAAAAAGATCAAACAGTTGAATAAGGCAGACTAATCCATTGAATCAAATCATTGAATCAATCATATCGATCAAACTAGTGTATTAATAAGATAAATCTATTAATCAAACTAACCAAATTATTGAATCAGTCATACTAAACTGTTGAATCAATCACATTAATCTGTTGTCATCAAGTTTGTTCTCTCTCCTGGGATGAGACATTTTCATAGTGATTTAGGAATTGAATAGATTCGCAAAGCTGATTTCCTTGATCCTCGACTTCCATAAATGTCATCATCGCCATTGTCGTTGTGTCTCTTGTCTCTCCTAAGATTGAGATGTTTTCATGTCAATTTGAGAATAGAATGACTTTGTGAAGCTGATTCTAAGTTTCATAACTAGTCATCGTTGTCAAGCAAAAAACTTCGTCTATTTGTGACATTTTTAGAAATTAAAATTTTGAACTATAATATCTCTATCTTATAATAGTACAACATTGTTTTAAACATAGTATTACAACACCAAATCGTATATCCAAATAGGTGGAGATTCACCTGTTATGTCAACACAAACAAAATAGAGAAAAAAGTGACATGTCGACACATAATCATCCAGGCGATTCAAGCCGTCAGATCATATGTACAAACTGATATGGACCTCAGATTTAGGAGGAGATCTAGATCGTCGGATTCATTTTGCGCACATGATTTGACGATCACGAATTGCGTGCACACTTACGCACGACTTTGTCGTGTGTACTCCAACTTTTTCGGTTTGAAGCAAATGACAAAAAAGTTAACCATTGGTAAGAATTTGTCACTAAAATGCCAATTTAGAAACTTTCGGTCCCATAAGAATTAAAACTGCAATATAATCGATCAACAAGTACAAACTATATACTATTGGGGTGAAATTTTCCCTTTTTGCTTCGGGTAGTCTCTTTCCATATTTTTGCAAATCGTTTTGTATTAGTTTATTTATATATAAGAAAAAATCGCAGTTAACCGAGCTTACTGAATAGGTAATACAAGTTAAAAATTTCAGTTTACCAATTTAACTTTATAATTGATGTTTTAATACAAATTTAATTATAAAAAAATTCAAAGTTTATCACTTTAAATTGCACATCATTATGAAATAATATTAAAATGTTGACAAATTCTCAAACAATTGGGTAGAATTAGAACCGTAGAAACTCCAATTTTAAAATATTCTCATGAATCACTAAATTTTTAAAATAAATCAGAAAAAATATTAAACTAGCAGAATATCAATGGGCATAACCAATTGAGGGTAGAAACCCCAGAATCGAGAACACAACAACAATTACAAAGATCGAAACTTTTTTTTTTAATCTCAATTAAACCCTAAAATTCGAAGACTCCCAAGCTGCTGCTGCTTCTTCTTCTTCCCCTTATTCCTTTACAATCGAGAGCCGAAACGATGTCGTTGGATCTGCTGTTGATGCCGTCGTGCAGCGGGTGTGGGTCCGCGTCCGATTTGTACGGAAGCAGTTGCAAGCACATGACCCTCTGCTTGAGCTGTGGGAAGAAGATGGCCGAGAACCGCAACACTTGCTTCGATTGTGGGCTCCCCCTCACCCGCTTGATCCGGGTTCGCTGCCCCCTCTCTCTGCTTCTCTTTTAACGCTTTCGGATTCGAGTTTTAGCTGGTTTCGATCCGCGAGTTTGTATACATACATACGGTGTTGGTTGGTGTTTGGATGAATGCTGGTTCCTTGTTTCGAATTGGGGATGCGCACCCGAGGCGCGCAATTAACCTTGTTTAAGAATAGTCGAAATCAAATTACTTAAGCGTTTTAGACAGAACATATTATTTACGAGGGTATATCACAATGGCGCAGCCACTGAGAATTGTGAAAGAGTGGGAATGCTGGATTCGAATAGGAACTTAATTGACTAGCTCTGTTATGCTTTAGAGGAATTCCTCCTTAAGTCTGAATTGATTGCAGGAGTACCCTGTTCGAGCGACCCCCAGTACCGAGAAGAACTACTTCATAGGCAGATTTGTTACAGGTCTGCCTAGTTTTTCCAAGAAAAAGAATGCCGAGAATAAATGGTCCCTTCAAAAGGATGGGCTCCAAGGACGCCAGATCAGTGACACCTTAAGGGTATTATCTGTTACTCATATTTCCTTTCGTATCACATCTAGGCGACATCGGCTTCTGAATGGCAGTCTCTTTGGCCTTTTAAGAATTAAAATGGAGAACTTTCTCCCGCAGAGTTATGCCATTTTCCAGCTTTGTCTCGCACAGAGGAAGATGTTTACATAATATTAATATTTTGGAAATGGTATTGGCCTAAGCTTAATGTTCCAAATGTACCTGTGTCTCCTTTTCCTTTTACCTTATTTTAGAGTATGCAAATTAGGTTCTATTTGTGTAGTCTAGGAAAACTAGTTGAGATAAGCTTTTGATACTCTTTGTGATGGGTCTAATGATTCTCCAACAAGGAGAAATGGAATTGCTTCAGGATGTGTAATTTTAGTTTGCTTTGTCTAATTATTCGGAATCTCAACAGTGATGGATTAAATTGGTGCATTTGAACATAATTCGATGCATCTATTCATTATCCATTTTATGAGTTACATAGGAGAAGTTCAAGAACAAGCCGTGGTTGTTGGAAGATGAGACTGGCCAGTTTCAATATCACGGTCCTCTGGAAGGTTCACAAGTAGCAACCTACTACCTATTAGTGAGGCAAGGAAAAGAGTTTCATGCCATTCCTGCTGGTTCATGGTATGCGTTTGAAGGATATTATGTACATCTTCTGTTCAATTCTTGAGTGAATTAGAAATGGTTAGAATTCCGAAAGGAATAGTGAACTTCGGTTTTACCAACTGGGTTGCATATTATATATCATGAGTATCATTGAAATCTGAAGTTTTCATGTTGTACTGATTAGGTATAACTTTAACAAGGTTGCACAATATAAGCAACTTACTCTTGAGGAAGCAGAGGAGAAGATGAAAAACAGGCGAAAAACTGCCGATGGATATGAAAGATGGATGATGAAAGCAGCGACCAATGGAGCTGCTGCATTTGGGGAAGTGGAGAAGCTTGATGACAAGGATGGGGTTGCAACTGGAGGGAAGGGACGGAAGAAGACAACAGGTGATGAGGAAGAAGGTAACAACTCCGATAAGGGGGAGGAAGATGAAGAAGAAGAGTCTTCAAGGAAGAGTAGACTTGGATTGAATAAGAGGGGTGGCGATGATGATGAAGAAGGCCCCAGGGGAGGTGATCTGGATTTGGACGACGATGATATTGAAAAGGGTGAGAGACTTCTTTCTGTTTGAGTGTGGCAGCCAATCTCGTTTAACCATCTATTAGTTTGCTAATTCAACCAAAAATAATTATCAGTTTGCTATTGTAGGGCCCAATTCTTTTCAAGGCTTATTCTTGTTAATGCTATCACTGACCTTTTTCCAGGGTTTTTTCATTAACCATAGGAGATATACTTTAGTTATTAATTGTCCTCATACACTGTAGTCTTAAGCTTTCAAAATATCCACACCCAAGAATGTGAGAGATTATTTGAACCATATCTAGGATGTGTGCTAGCCCTTTTTTTTTCTCCCTAACCTTGACTTTGTGTTTTATGTACTTAGGTGATGATTGGGAACATGAAGAGATTTTCACAGATGATGATGAAGCTGTAGGTAATGATCCTGAAGAAAGGGAGGATTTGGCTCCCGAGGTCCCTGCTCCTCCAGAAATCAAGCAGGTTCAGTTTCTTTTTCATCTTGTGCATTACAAATTCTCTGAGAATTTTGTTCTCGAGTATATTCCAGTGAGCGACAAACTGTTAATGATTAGAGGATAGGGGTCCAAATCTCCCAACCATTTTCAGGCTGCAAATATTTTGCTTCGAGGACTTGGCTCAAACTGATTGTGCACATCTTTATATTCCATATTCCATTAATGTTGTATTGTTTTTCAGGATGATGAGGATGAGGATGAAGAGAACGAGGAAGGGGGCTTAAGCAAATCTGGAAAAGAGTTGAAGAAATTACTTGGGAAATCTGCAGGGCTAGATGATTCAGAAAGCGAAGACGACGATGACGACGATGATGTAAGATTAATGGTCTCTTTTTAATGTTGGTAGCTTCTTTTTAATCGTGCCTTTTATATTTGGGAAAAATTCACTTCAGAGTTCTTGGTTTGGCATATCTTCAATTTGGTTTTGAAATTCATCATTTAGTGACAGAAGCTGATTTCTGTAAGCTAAAATCTTTATATTTTGGATTTATTACGATGTGCATTCCGCACAATGATGAGTTTTCTGCGGTGTTTGTTTCCTTCTTTACATTCTTAATTCAATCTTCATGGTTGCTTTTACACCCTTGCATACTTCACTCAATATGTTCACATCTGATTCTCTATGCTCCTTTCTCCAGGCGGATGATGATATCGGGTTTCCTTCTATTCCCGATCCAAAACAGAAGGATGTAGTCAAGAAAGAACCTGCAGAAAATGTGAAACCTCCGCCTTCTGGCTCCAGCAAGGGGACCCCTCCGTCCTCAAAGTCTTCTAAAGGCAAAAGAAAAGTAAATGGTGAAGAGACAAAATCACCTAATGGCGCACCTTCGAAAAAGGTCAAGGTGGAAAATGTATGACACTCTCAGCTCAGGAACCTGCTATAATAGAAACATCCTTGTTGTTGATTTTTAATGTAATCTGCCTTCTGCTTTTCGCGTGGCAGGAATCAAAGCCTACTGCAAAAGAAGAAAGCGTGCAACCCACCAAAAATAACGGGGCTCCTAAAACAACATCATCATCATCGGCTCTAGCAAAACCGGGTACATCATCATCGTCTGCCAAGCCTGTTACGGAAGATGAGATACGGGCTGTGCTGATGCAAAATAGTCCAGTGACTACACAGGACCTTGTTGCCAGGTTTAAGTCACGATTGAAAGGTCCAGAGGTACATATCTTTACCAACCTGTTTCTTCTCTCCAAGTTATTTTCGCAATCTTGCAAGTAAGCTTTACCAAGAACAACGGAGAATGCGAGTCATCATAATACTTGCTTCTGTCTTGCATTGCTGCTGTTTGTTTTCATTATTTTGTAAGTTCCTTCGTAGTACAACCAAAATGTTAGATTCATTGATTGAATATCTCATTGGTACAGGACAAGAAGGCTTTTGCCGATATTTTGAGGAGAATATCAAGGATTCAGAAGACGAACGGATCCAGTTATGTGGTACTGAGAGAGAAATGAATCCCTTTGTATATTGAAAAGGAAAGGCATTATTAAAACATGCCATCCTTGAGCACGGTGCAGCTGGTATTCTCTTTCAGCTTTGCTCAACTATATTCAGATCCAAAGTTCGAATCTTCAGCTTCCTCGGGCCATTTTTCGGCCTGTCCTGTACTTGATTATGAAGTTGTAATTGAAGACCAATTATGCTTGACTTGGTGTATAAGTTACATGTTCGCTAGTTGCTGACAACCCGAGTCCAGAAATATAAAGCCGGCTTTTATACCGTCTTCAAACATCGAAAATCAGGAGGTCAGTTCCAGAGTGGTCAGTTTGCTCCTAGATATTTAGGTTGGTCTGTTCACGCAGGTGCTTCAATAAACAGATCCTAGTTTAGAACAACAATAACTGGGTTTAAAAGGAGAACTAAACGTGACAGAAAACCCAGTATTTATATTTCACTCATGAAGTTCGGCTCGTGCGACAAAAGATTTTGTCAATTCTTATCAAGCCAGATAATAACTTCATTTACACGGTTGGAATACTCAAACGGCGAGTTATAACCAGCAACACTGTAATCCATACCACGATTTGGAGCAGCACTCGCCTCCGGCAACTCCCAACGGCTGCCAACAACACATCTCCGCAGCGCTGAAACTTGCGGAGGGACATCTGCATCTGCCATGAAGCCTCCAAACCTTCTTACAGCTGCGTACTGGTGGTGTTCGGGCAGCTTCACCGGGTGTGCTGCTCGAGACAGAGGAGGATTGGTTTGGTACTTGTGAGGGAGGTAGAAATGCACAATGTAGGAAGTGTTGGTGGCTGATTCGGATGGGACTACGTCGACCAGAACCGGAGCTGTCATGTTCATTTGAGCTCGCTGGTTGTTGTTTCCTTGGATGTATCCATATAGCCTGAAACATGACAAGAGTGATTGATCCGATAGGTTGTTTGATCTTGTAGAATTTGACACATTAACAAACTTGGCTTTACTCTTTCGCTATCTTATTGAGCGTTAGCTGCTTCTTTCAAGATATTACGCCATTATTAGGTGATCTTGACCACCAATTACAAGCCACCGAAAATGTTCTGGTTAAAAAGTCTCGTGGTACATATATTTCATTAGAAAATCAACTAAATAAACAATCCTAAATAATGTATAAAAAAATGTTGACAAAAGTTATACTAATCGGTAATCGGTAAGAAAGTTGAATATAACAAAATAGGTTTTAATGTAAATTTTAGAGATATAAAAGAAATCATTATTAAGAGTAATTCAAAATAGAATCTGACAATATTCTACCATAAAAACAAAGCATTTCACCCAAAAAAAATTATGTACAAAAGTACTAGAAGTTGGATAGCTTACGTGCTAAATCCTTGGCTAACAGCATCAGTATAGGAGTGAGAGTGGATAGGCGAAGTGGCGATCCAACTGGCCAATTTGTAACTCCTAATCTCACATTCCTTCAACCTAAGAACCACTTGGTATCGAGGGCACTCGAGTCGCTTGCAGTTCTCTGGCTCGACGTATCCATTAGGATTGCCTCGACATGGCTCCAATACACTAATTAGCAAAGCTACCACAAGAATCGTGACCCAAAAAGCCCTCGAACCAATTGATGCTCTCTTGGCTAGATCTCGAGCCATAAAGTTCGTAGACATTCTCCTTCTTGCACTTCTTCTTTATGTTTTTCTTCTTGTGTGTGTGTCTTCAACGAAGTGGTCGCTGGTTATAAATGCTTCTGTCTGAGGGAAAATGAAGTGAATCATTGTCGAAGTTTGTTAGTTACGAAGTCAAAGAGGTCCTCTTTCTTGCATGTGGTTGGTGTTTCTCCTCGTCGTATTTTGTATTAGTGGCTGCATCAAGTACTACGTTGCACTTGCCGATGTGGGTACTATATAGTATAAAATATAAATAAAAGTGTAAATATATCAGTATAGCATTTAGCAATCAACCTGAAAGTTTTTTTTTATCTACTGTAATTTTATTTTATTTTATTTGAAGATGAATTATTAGAATTTGAATTACTCAATTAATAGAACTGAATATCAAGTAATTTCTGACTGAAATAATATTGTAAAACATGTTTAGACTTGTCAACTGGGTTCATTTTCCTTTAGCTCCCACGTAAAAAAATTAATTCTCCATATAAATAAAAATTAAATTCAAGTTAATATGTTTCATACTAAAAATATGTGAAACCACACATTTTGTTTGCCATGCATGCATACACTAGTTTAGAAGGGATTATAAATTTAGCCAAGTTTGTACTTATCAAAAAAAAAAAATTTAGCCAAGTTTGTGGGAAGTTCGAGAACTTGTCTTTTTTGGACCCAAGTTTGGACAAGCCCGCTTAATAGATCCTTCTTCTCCTTGTAAAAGTTGGTTGTTTTGAATTTAAAAACGTGAGAATCTGAAGGTGGGAATAAAAAGATGGTGTGGAAGAAGAAAAAAGAGTTTTTTTAAGTGAAAATATTTTAGTATTTTAAAGTAAGGATTGGTGGATGAAAATGACATCTTTTTATTAGAAAAATCCAAAAATATAATAAAATCAAATACAAAATACTACAATATCATTTCTGAAAAGTCAGAGACCCTAAAAATAGGGACTGCGAGATCCTTTTTAGATACCTAAGGACTATAAGAAAGTGAAGTCATGCTTCCCATAATATGCTAACATGTCATTTAAACGGAATTCAATTCCATTATTTGTTCTAATATATTTTACTCTCTTTTTCAAACTGGCACGCTATCATATTGTAAAACGTCATTAACAACACTGCAACTTCCCATATATACTAAGAAATAAGTCCACAATAGTTAAAATAAAAAAAATCGTGAAACATAATCTAGCTAGCAAAAAAATAACAATCAGAGGTTGGGAAATTTCAACGCCTAGTCAGTCGAGATACCCACTAATAAAAGGTCAGCTAATTGGGTTTAGTGGGCTTAGCCTCCCTTAATTGCACTATAATACCCTCAGAATAAAAGGCCGTAATCTTAGATCTGGTCCCCACAATATATCATAGGGAGATTGTGAGTTGTGACCCTTTCCTAACCCTCTTTACCATTCTTGCTTATTTCTGTTTTTGGTCATAATCACACTGCTCATGGGACATGTGTCCTCATGCCTTTACTAATGTGATCTCTAGCTTTCCAAAAAAAATGTAATATGTATTGCACGAACAAACACTTATAATTATTACATTAAATTTTTATTCGAGTATTTTGTTATCTGTTAGAAATTCTACTTCATTCAAACTTTGATTGGTGAATTTATATCAGAATATCTGATGGTATAAACTAAAAAATTTAACTATTTATAATTGACTTAGTTTATTTTTTGTCGAGATAATTGACTTAGGTTGAGTCTGTGTGAGGTTATCCATTGAATATCCAGATTTTAGGTGATTTGGAGATTAAAAAAAAAACTACATGGCCACCACCCAAGGGTAGGGCTAATGGTATCCTCAACTTGATAAATATGTTTGTCCAAATTATAAACAACAAAAGAGGATGCCTTAATGGAGGGACCACAGTCACGCATTAGCCATTAGCCTAAGATTAGGGAAAATCATTAAGGGTGAAAAGAGTGGTTGTGAGGAGAAAGAAAGATTAGTGAACCCAAGTTTCTAAGTGGTAGGGTATCGCTTGATCTTAATTTCATTCATTTTGGAAATGTTACGCACAAGATTCATCCAACCTAATAATTTTTGTCATAGATTATCTAACCCATGTGTCAAGGAGCTTTTATTCGTTTAAAACCTTATATTTAGTCCAAACTATCAAGTATCTACATATGTGTTGGGCTGATTAAATTGTTCTTATCAACTTTTAATCACACTCTGACATTATCATAGGAAAAACATCCTTACCGAGTCGAAAAAATAAAAATAAACTAAAATAATTCAGAAACAGAAAATGAAAATATTGGACGTTTCTACGAATAAATATTATAAACACTTAGATGAAATGGAGAAATGTTTTTAAATGGTAAAAAAGTACGTATACTCCTGCCACAGTTCATAATTTTTATATTTTTAATTAATTTTTTACACATTTCAAAATATACGTATGCTTCTACCTGTTTTAGGAATATGTGTAACTTTTTAACCCAAATTCAAAATAAATTATGTTAATCTAGTGGTGGCATTGTTTTACATTAATCAAAACTTTGGAGTTTGGGTCTTGAGTAATACACTAATGTCAGACATGGAACAATTTTTTCACATTTCAAAAATTATGCTAGATTTTGGTTAAATTTTATTTTTTTGTAAAATCAAATTTAAATTAGTTAGTTAGATAACTATTTGGATATTGGATAAGTAAAAAAAAATAGGGCAAATTATCCTCTAGTACTTGGATTTAACATAATTCTCCTATCGAGTCCTCCCTTTCTCATAAATAAGTAATTCATCCCTATTTTATGATAAAATATTTGTCTCGGATCCTCACCAACCAAATCAAACTCTTTTTTTCATTTTTTTGACATGTGAAATAATTTTTTTACCCTTCATAAAAAGACAAAAGTCATTATTTTTGTCTTTTTGTGAAGAGGTAAAATAATAATTTCACATGTCAAAAAAATAAAAAATAGGTTTTGAAATCAACTAGAGACCCGAGACCAATAGTTTTTCAAAATACAGGGACGACTAAATAGTTTATAAGAAAGAAGGGACCCGATAAGAAAATTTCATTAAGATGAGAGACTAGAAAGTAATTTGACAAAAAAATATTGGACGTCTCTCTTAGAGATAAAAGTGTCAAGATACGTATGGCCCAAGAAACGCGTTATGACTTATGAATCGCACTCCTCCAAGGTGAGAAAATGACCCATTTTAGGACTTTTGTGTTGTTGGAGCGCCAATTGAGAAGCTATTAAGGCTGCCCTTTGAGGTATTTAAGAATCAAATTAACAAACCAAATTAATCCCGATTAAATAATCTTAAATCATATACCAAATGCTGCAGTCAACGTCATAAACCAATAATGTTAAGCTGCTGGTGAGACGTTGCCAAATTAATTAATTACTATAAAATTAAGAAAATCACCTAACAATCAAAGTCAGATCACAAATTTTATATCATAAAAAAGTCGGATCAAATATGATAAAGTGTAACTTCATTACGCCCTATAAAAGAAATACACTATTCTTAAAAAGTTATAAGGAAAATACAACCGGAGAAATAATTTGACAGAAAAAATCAACTAATCACTCCATAAGTAAAAATATATATAAAAAAAAGATGATCGTACATTTTGTTCCAAACTTTCTTGACCCTAAACACTTTCTTTGGCTAATTTGTTCATGACAAAGGTGGCAAACTTAAAAATTATAATATGCCTAACATTTTAGAACTCGAATTTGAGAATTTGTTCGCTAATTTTTCAAAAAATATATATAAGATATATGCAATTTTTACATCATTAGGACAATTTGAGTACATAATTATTACCAATGATAAAATCACCAAACATATAAACCAAATCATACTAATTTTTAAAACCATTAGGATAACCTTTTAAAAAAATTGAGAAATATGCATCTCTTTTACATCATTAGGACAAATTTGAGCACATAATTATTATTAATGATAAAATCACCAAATATATAAACCAAATCATACTAATTTTTAAGTACATTAGGATAACCTTTTAAAAAAATAAAAAATATAATACAAATTGAATCCTAATTAATCGATTCATTAACTTTTTTAAATACCCTTGAAAGAAAAACCACTCAATATATCTCCTAGGACTTTTTCCCTTCACCCTTCTTCCCCACCACCTCTCAATGAGAGGAGGAGACGAGAAGACCTGCCTCCTCTCCCATAAACGCCGTAACAGAACACACAAAACGCCGTTATTTCTAGTACTCCTCCCTCGCCGTTAAGTCACGTGACCTCCTTTTTCCATTAAATATTCTTAATTAACAAAAACAAAATCACTAAACCCCAATCCCCCTTAATTCCCTCCCTAATTACATGGCCAAACAACACCCGAGAACCGCCGTCGACGTCAACGACACCGTCGAGGAGGAGAACGGCGGTGACAAGGCGCCCCGGCTGCCACGGTGGACGCGGCAGGAGATCCTGGTGCTAATCCAGGGGAAGCGGGAGGCCGAGGGACGGGGGAGGCGGGGGCGGGCCGGCCCGGGGCTCGGCCCGGTCCCGGAGCCAAAGTGGGCCGCCGTTTCGGCATACTGCAGCCGGCACGGGGTGAGCCGGGGCCCGGTCCAGTGCCGGAAGCGGTGGAGCAACCTCTCCGGCGACTACAAGAAGATCAAAGAGTGGGAGTCGCAGGTTAAGGAGGGTACGGAGTCGTTTTGGGTCATGAGGAACGACCTCCGCCGCGAGCGCCGCCTCCCGGGGTTCTTCGACCGCGAGGTTTATGATATCCTCGACGGCGGCTGCGGCCCGCCGGGGACGGCGGCTCCGTCGCCGGCGGCTGTCTTCGACAGCGGGAGGAGCGCCGCCGCTGAGGAGGGGATGTTCTCTGACTTTGAGCAAGACGACGCCGGCGGGGGAAGCCCGACGGCGACAGTGGTGAAGGAGGCGTCGCCGGTTGGTGTGTCTGTTTCGGGTGAGTCGAAAGGTTTTTTTTTTCTTTTTGTTTTGTTTTATATGAAATTACCAAATATTCGGACACTTGCGTCGCACAATAAAGTACAAAACTATACCCGTACTAAGTTATTGCATGTTCGAGCTCGAGACCTCAATGGTCCACTTTTTTTGGTAAGTCAATACTTTATTTAATTTCAATATGGTCATAATTTGCAAGAAAATTGGGTTTATATAGTGCCTTTTCCAAAATAGATTAATTAGCAACATCTATGCCTCAATGATCCACTTGATATAAATTTGGTTTTGGTGGGGTTTTGAGAGTTACGTGGGATGCAAGTAAATGGACTTTGTTGGTCTAAAGTCTTCGGTTTTTTGTCCTTTGGATTTTGCAAAGTTTCTTGGCCACCCTCTTTTCTAGATATTAAAAAAAAATGTGTGTCGTTTGGGTTTATTTGTAATGTGCAGATCAGAAGCAGTCTCAACCCAATCCACCATCTTCACAAGCTCATCAAGGGCAAGCTCAAGGTAGATACAAACTCCATAGAATGTGTAATTTGTCCTCTATCCCTTTTGTTGACTAAATGTGGTGTCTCTTCTTTCCTATGCTTTTCATTTGGCATGAAGTTATTTTAGCCGTCTCTTTGCTTAGTAATCTTCAGCATCGCTTCTCGGGTGGTTGATCAATGTCATATTCTCGTCAAGTGTTATAACATGTGTAAAATTCAGTTTGAGATCAAAATGTAGGAAAACCTGATGATAGCCTGTCACTCTTGTCGAGTTGGTATATGTATCTTGTTCCTGCTTCTCGTAAGAAGGTTGTAGATGGTTTTATGGCATGTTGTTCATAAAATTCTAAATCTCCTATCTTTTTCACTTATTTGGTGATATTTTTCCTTCACGGAGATTTGCAGTTTGAGTTGTCTGTCTTGGCAAATTAAGGTCGCGGCTGTACTTCAGCTCATTCGCAAGCCTTAAATGCCACGACCATACACTTTAATGGATGGAAAGATAGAAGACTTGCTACGAAGTCAACTTTGAATAAGACATGATGTCCATGGAGTGGATCTTACACTTCCTAGTCAAAAACATTTATCTGATGGGTAGTTTTTCTGTCTTCTGGAGATGAACTCTTCATAGTTGCGTAGCTATAAAATAGACCAAGATCACACTATATGGTCGGTATAGCATTGTTTTGTTTTAGGCAGTAGAGTATTGCTGCTTTATTGGGCGCTTTACTGCAGTCATCCGTTTTCTATTTTTTCATACAACAGGTTGGGACTGTCCATAAATCACAAATGGGTAGTTTACAACCCAAATTATGGTTATTTCTAACACTTAGATGCCAACTTCATTGATGGTCATACGTTGTCGCTTGTACAGTTTGGGTGTGATTCCTGTCAACAACTTCTATTGCATGATGAAGCTTTCTTTCAGCTCATTCATTTCTTCATTTCCACTCTACAGGTACAGCTAGTGAGAAACAGCCAGCATTGGATCCCGATATTGGTTCTGCTTCGCACGAAGGTCGGAAACGCAGACGAGTCACATCTGATGTGGGCGAGGATGCAGTCAACCTCGAAGACCAGTTAGTCGACGTATTAGAGAGAAATGGTAGGATGCTGGCGGCTCAGCTCGAAGCTCAAAACACCAACTTTCAATTGGATCGCGAGCAGCGGAAGGACCTCACGATTAGCTTAGTTCATGTGCTTAACAAGCTCGCAGATGCTATTGTGAAAATTGCAGACAAGTTGTAGCAGAAGCCGAATGAGTAGGAGATTTTGTATATAGCAAAAAATCTTCTCACCAACTCCATTAGATGATAGCTCTTGTTGGAGTATTGGTAAATTATTTTTAACATTCACATCCAACTTAGCTTTCTAGTATCTTTGTCCTTTTTTTTTCTTTCACAATATTTAAAAAAGGCAAATTACCCTGTAGTCCTTGGTCTTTACCGAAATCTCCTATTGGGTCCCTACTGTTACATAAATGATTAATCCGTCCCTATTTTATTCAAAAATGTTTGTCTCGGGTCCCCACCGACCAAATCGGACTTTTTTTTTAATTTTGTCATGTGAAATGACTATTTTACCCTTCACAAAACGACAAAAATATGATAAAATTTGTCGTTTTGTGAAGGGTAAAATAGTCGTTTCACATGACAATAAATTAAAAAAAAGTCTGATTTGGTCGGTGGGGACCCGAGACAAACATTTTTGAATAAAACAGGGACTTAACACTCATTTATGACAAAGGAGGAACCCAATAGGAGAATAATGTAAAGACCAAGGACCTTAGGATAATTTGCCCTTAAAAAATTATCATACAATTTTTTTCGAAGATATCCACAATCTTTTGAACCATCTTGTCTAAGATGTGCAAACAGTATAATCCTGATCTCCAATATAGAAGTTCCAGAAAAAAATATTCTGGAATGTTGTAGGTTTAGAATTTATTATTGGAATTTTATCTATATGATTGATAAAATGATAACGTATCATTTAATATATTCGATAGTTTGATAAAATTTTTGAGCTTACCGAATTGTATCATATTTCATTGTAAAAAAAAATATGTATCATGTATCAAAATTCATCAAAAAAACATTTTATAAAAGAATAATACCAAATTGAATCCTGAATCCCAACTTACTTGTTCAGACAGCAACGAAGATGATGCGAATTCTAGCGAAGAGGGAGGCGGCGGAAGAAGAAGAAGAAGAAGAAGAAGAAGAAGAAGAAGAAGAAGAAGAAGAAGAAGAAGAAGAAGAAGAAGAACCAACAAGCGGAGCATTGGAAGTGACGACGAGCAGACGACAGGTCGTTGATCTCGGGAGCGGCAGCCAAGTGATTTACATCCAAAGGTTTATAGGTTCCCAAGACGCGTGGCGGTTGTTCGACTACCTCGACGCTCACATCCCATGGTCTCGCCCCACCCTCCGTGTCTTCGGCCGTTCCTGCCTCCAGGTCTTATTTTATTTTCTTCCCGACCTGACATTATGTTAGAATCTCGTACAACAATGGGCACGAGATCAACCCCGCTTGCTTTTGATACAATGTTGGATTTCCGTGTCCAACTAATGGGCAAGGGATTAACCCGCTCTGATGATACAATGTCGGAGTTTCCGTGCTAGAATCTAGATTAAACAATGGGCACGGGATCACCTCGCTTTATTACTATGTTAGAGCAACAGATTAGTTACTTTGGTGTTTAATGCGGATGGTTCTGTTGATCAAATTCGGGTAAAAGTCGATAGCTGATTAGTCGATGGGTAAGTTGACCTACTTGTTTGGTTGTTGAATAGCAGATGCTGTGTATATGATAGGTATAGAGTGTTTGGAGCAGAGATTAATGGGGGCATACAAAAGTAATACGTTGTTGTTTTCTAATGAAATAGGTTGAAGTGTGGCACGCTTAGTCCAGTTGATGAGTTCTATGGAGATGAATGATCCGAAATGCACCGAGTCAATGTGGAAAATGGGACTCCTGATGGGATTTTGGTTGTGTTTCATTGCTTTAACCTTACGGTTTTTTGTGACAGCCAAGGGACACCTGCTACGTGGCAACTCCGGGGTTGCCGGAATTGGTTTATAGCGGATACAAGCCACACGCTTATTTGTGGGATGACCATCCTCCGCTCAAGGAAATCTTGGATGTGGTAAGAGGACTTGGCTTGAGCTTTTTATTGCATAGCATTGCTTGTGCTTTGGCTAGTCTTGGTTAGTGGGACTCTGGTTTATTAGAACGGAATTGTGATGATTTCCTTTGTGCTGTCTAAGGTACATCAAGCACTGCCAGGGAGTAGGTTTAACAGCTTGCTGTTAAACAGATACAATGGCGGCAACGATAACGTTGGTTGGCATGCTGATGATGAGAAGATTTATGGACAGGCTCCAGAGATTGCCTCGGTATCTTTCGGGTGCGATCGCGAGTTTTTGTTGAGGAAGAGACCTGATAGGTCGAGCAAAGGTAATCTTTTCTGCGCCTTTTACAGTTTTTTTTTTTTTTTTAGGAAGTAGACTTATGAATTTGATTTGATTTGTGTTGTCTTCTGATGCGAGGAGAGCAGAAAGCAGCAACGGAGACGACCCAAGTAGCAAGCGCTTGAAGACGTGTGTTGATCAGCATTCGTTTATGTTGAAACATGGCTCTCTTCTGGTAATGAAAGGTTACACTCAGAGGGATTGGTTGCATTCGGTGCCAAAACGTGCGAAAATAGATGCCACCCGGATTAACCTCACATTCAGACGTGTTGTCTGAAGGCTCTGTCAGAGAAAATTGTTTTGATCTTTGCTCTCCAGTCTCCATTCTCGAGTCTGCACTGCCTGGTTCTGCCTTGAATATTTCCTGCAAAGGTAGGTCCTTGATTCGGACAAGGGTAATCGAGTTAGCGATAACTTGTATAAGTTATGTGGTGCCACAGCCTAGCTCTTTAGAGGTTTCCACTTTTTGGTAGAACAAGTGCAGGTCTTTCCTTTGTTTGGGATCAAGTTGTTGCTGGCTCCTGCAATTTCTTCCCTACGCCTGAGTCTTGTCCTCCTCATTAAACTAGTGGGCTTGAGCCCATGGCTTTGGACCCGTTGTGGTATGTTCGAGAATAATATTAAAATCCGGCCCGGACCAGATGTTTTAGAATAATATAAATATTTACTAATCAATAAATATAATACTATATTCAGAATCCTAGCCCAACCAATTTGGAATTTCTTTTTATTTGTTAAATTGGTATCTTCATATTAACTTGTTTTAATTAATGAATAATCTGCATTCACATTTCTGGGTGCTTCATTGATACTTCAAACAATCATACACGGTAGTAGATTTTTTTGTTTAAACTAACTGATTTTCATGTACATATTAGACACACTAATTTAGCTTTGGACTCAGTAGAATCTTCAAATAATGTTGAAGTTCTCTGAAAAAAACATTTATATTTTTGTTATAAAAAATCTGAATCAAAGATTTGTTAGGTAAGTTAGACTACTTGTTGGTGGTTTTTAACTAATAGCACTAGTTGAAGAACTCGACAATATGCAATCTTTCCAGGATCCTATTTAGATCATCTTTTCAAGTGTGTAATATTGAAAATCATGATTAAGTAACCAAGTCACCTTTGGTCCAGCGGCACAAGAATGGAGAAGGATTTTGAAAGTCTAAGGTTCGATTCTTGACACGTCCTAATGGAATAAGTATTAGAATAGGATTTAAAAAAAATCATGATTAAGTAGGAGTTCGAAATTGCCCTGAAAGTGACATCTTTCAACTTTACTAGACATGGACCACATGGTACTAAAGCCCGGTTTCACTTTGGTTCCTCCTTGGCATACGTGACGGGGGTGGCCCAGCTCGGCCTCGTTCTTAATTTCTTCTCCTAAAACCTTTTTTTTTTAATTTTAATACCGATTTTTACATAATCAGATCTGAAGTTGTTGTAATTTATTTGTTAAGATATCATCTATTTCCAATCTGAATTAGTCTTTCCAGTTGTTCTACATTACCAGTAAAAACCTTTGTATGTTAATGGGTGGGGGCATCTTTATGTTTATTTTTTTTTTCTTCAATTTTTCTTACAGGTAGTTTACGAATGAGAAATTAAGTACATCACAACCAGAGAGTATATTATTATAGTTAAATTAGATATTAAGTTCGATTCATTAGAATTACAACGTTATTAAATTAGATTTCAAAACTTTCACTCAATTCCAACACGAATTATCCATCACAACGATTTTGACACCAAATGTTGAACTAAAAAAGCAATTTAAAAGTTCTGAAAATAGTTGATAAATAACGAAACAATAGTTGGACTAAAATGGATCATCAGTCTACCATAATTGTTTTGATTTCCCGGTCCCCTTGAGACAAAAACGGACGCTGAATTGTTGCTGAGTGGGAATCTTGTCCGGTTTTGTTGTTGGGACATCCCCGTACTCCAACAAAAGTGAAGAACACGAACAATGTGATGGTCGGATCCATCGGAAATGTCAGGTTAATTCCAAAATTTAAGTCGGACTGGCCGGTCTATATTTTATTCGTCAGTTGAAAATTACATGTAATCAGAAACTAATTTCGTGGCCTGAAATTAAAAATTAATCATTTTTTGAATGTCATCACTATTTTTTTCCACAACTTAAATTTCTGAATCACTGGATATCAAAATATTAGTATTTTGACAAAAAGAAAAAAAAACTGCGTTTTACTACCTTTGGTGGTCCCTAAACCATGCTCCGTTCTCTCACATCCTGGGTCAAACTAAGAAAATGACAGTCCGTTCTGAATTCTGATGATCCACATCTGCATTAAATGTTTTTCCTCCTTCCAGAAAAAAAAAATGTGTTGTTTTCACTTTTCACCATCAAAAAGTATAAAATAATTGAATTGGATATTACCCACGAAATGAACCATGACTCAAAATTTGAGTATATATAATTTCTTCAAATCATAAAACTATAACTTGAATTTTTTTTATGAATGTATTATATTTAATTCTTACAAATGTATAAATATAAATATTATTGAGTGAACCAAATTTTTATTTATGATCCGAAAATGTTCGATTATTATACACGAGTCAATATTAATTATTTATTTAGATTGCACCCGAGTAGAAAGAGAGAGAGGGAGAGAGAGAGTGAGTGAGTGACAGTAAATAAGACTGTAAAATTTATTTACCGCGTTTCCAATTCACCTCACTCTCAAACTAAACTAAACTAATGGAAGAAAGCGATCGTCATCATCATCTCCACCGAGTTCTGCCCTTCTTTTTAGGGTTCCAACTTTACCTTTTTAGCTCATCTTCACTGTCCCCCAATTATTCCCTCTCTCTCTCCCTCTCCTTTAAGCTAGCTCTAGGGTTTCTCATTTTTCCTCTCCTAATGGAATTGGACTCATAGAGCCAATTTCTTCGTTTTTTTTTTCCTTTTTCCTGTTAATTTCCGTTCGTGCGGGGTTTCCGAAATTATGTTTGGGTTTGGGAGGTGATGGTTTTTGGAATTCCAATTATAAAGGCAACGAGATCGACGACCGGTCGTCTGGTTACTGGTACTGGTATTGTTACTGGTTCAAGAGGAGGAAGATGCATTTCTCTAAGCTCGATGACTCCCCTATGTTTCGAACCCAAGTGGGTTTCTGTTTCCTTTGTTTGTTTCTTTCTTATGATTCTCTTTCCTTTTTTTTTGTAATAATACTTTGGATGATTTATAGCTTAGTTTGCTGGCCTAGGAATGGAAAATTCGCGCTTAGGATTTCGGTGAATCGTGACTAGTTGGTGTTTTTTTTCTTCGAGTTTTTCATTTGGGACATTAATTGGTTTCTCTCTTATTTACTGTGGATCGTTGGGTAAATGCAGATGCAGTCTACAGAGGAAAGTGCGGAATTGTTACGAGAGAGGAGCCTCAAGTTCTACAAGGGTTGCCGCAAGTACACGTAAGCCCTGTCCTACTCCGTTCCTCTTTTAGCAAAGTTTCATTGGTTTCTAGCTTTTGGTGGAATTGCCAGTGATTTTGGAATCATGTTCTTTTAACTTGGCAATGCTGTTCTTCGAGCTGATGATTATGACCCTGTAACGGATTAAATGACAGACATTGAGTTGAGCCCAGAAAATTATTCTCCGTCCGATGACCATCTACACTGCAATTGGGGTTGTACCACAAACCTGAGGCAAATGCAGAGAAACGTAATCGGTCACATTTAGTTGTCGTGAGAGGACTGTCTGATTCAGGGTTTAGATATAATTGTGGGTTTAGGAAATGGGTGTCATGCATTGCGTCTTGGATTGGATGAATGTTTTCTTGACTAACCACTGCAAGGTCATATCTCTCTTTCTCTGACTGTGTGCACGCGGATTATCTCATGCTCCTTTGTTTTCATTTCATTTGCAGGGAGGGTCTTGGCGAAGGATACGATGGGGACATTGCTTTTGCTAGTGCTCTAGAAGCATTTGGTGGAGGGCATAATGATCCTATAAGTGTTGCTTTTGGAGGTATGCGTTATTATTTCTTTCTCCTCCGTAGTTTTTAGAAGTGTTAGATACATGCTGTTATTGTTTGGAGAGTCAATGCAGTTGTTTCTGAACTCGCTCTTTTCAAAAAAACTTTCTAAAAAGTTTCTTTGGACCGAATCATTAGCTAGATGTTAAAGCTAATGAGTTAGCCATTGATTCCTGGAGGTTTATCTGATGAGTTTTGTAGGCCCTGTTATGACCAAATTCACAATTGCATTGAGAGAAATTGGGACTTATAAGGAAGTGCTTCGGTCACAGGTAAGCATCCATCAGGCTATCTGTATCAAGTTATTGGCAGCTAACTAACGCACCAGAAGAGGTCAATTGCGTCGATTGCTGCTATTGCTTCTGCAGGCTTTTAAGAATCAGTTTGATTATTTTTTTATTCTTTTACTGCTTTCAGTTCCTATTTGTTTCTTTCCTATGTTATGGACTAATGGAACAGTGTGTCTCATGATCTTAAATATTGACAGAATTTTCTAATTTATAAACTTGCGTTGTTGCTTCTGCTGTAAGTGTTAACGGTTAGTACATACTTTTAGAAAAAGAAAAAAATATATATTATGTCCACTAAAGCTTAGATCTGCTGTGATTATTTACTGCATCTTGATATTGATGTCCAGAGCTTCATTGGTCGTAGCGAAACAACATAATTTGGATTGTGCTCGTGCAGTTTTTTTTTTCATTATAAAGACAACTTATGAAATGCAATCTTATTTTCGTTTATGGTTATTTATTTATGCCTCCTTAAGTTGTCTCTTTCCTGTTTCCAGGTTGAGCACATGCTTAATGACAGACTGTTACAATTTGTCAATATTGATTTGCATGAAGTCAAGGTACTCCAAAACTTTTCCCTTCATGATTGTTTATCTCTATTTAAAAATGTAAAGGATTTGGAATTTCAACATAATTGTAACTTTGATCTGACTCTTTAATACTACGAACTTTCATGGTTCTCTCGTATGTTGAGTGAGAAATTGATTATGCAGAAACTTGAGGGGTTATTATGGGCAGTCATTCATCAAAATGATTTTAAACTTGCTTCCTTATTTGTCATTCACTCTGTTTGCCAGAATCTTAATTCTCTGGCTGTCAAAGTTCTTGCTTTATTTTTTGGTAATGGTCGAAGAGTTCGTTCTCAAAAGATCACAGATATATCTCAGTGCATATGTTGATTGTTTTGATAATCTTTTACTAACCTTCCTTTTACACTTGTGATGCCATTTACTACTCATGGCTGTGCAGGAAGCACGGAAGCGTTTTGACAAGGCCAGCCTTCTCTATGATCAGGTATACTTGAGTTTTCTTCTAACGTAAGACTCTTGGTGTGGCGTCTCTTTCTGTTGCTCCGGGATTAACTTGTAGCAATCACTTGGACTTCTGTTGAAAAGTTCGTTTTTCTTGTATGTGGTGGAAGTGTGACAATAAACTTGGATTTTTCTGAAAATAGACTGATTTTTCTTGCTTGTTGATATCTTTATTCCCAAACACGAGTCCTGAGAAACAGAAATAACAGGGTCTTCTGGGATGAAGTTTACTGCCACATTTGTTTAGTTGCAACTTTTTTAAGGCCGAAAGATCTATAGCATTTTGTCTTTGCTATCAGATGTTGAAACTATAGATGAAGCCATCGTTTTAGTATCTATCATCGAGATATGTGAACAAATCTGTTTAACCATTGGCTTCAATCTTCATGCTGTACTATGTTGTCACAGGCTCGCGATAAATTTCTGTCCCTGAGGAAAGGCACAAAGAGTGACGTAGCTTCTTTCTTGGAGGAGGTATGTCACAGCTTAATTTATTTATATTTTTTTGGAATGCAGCATCCGTATTCTTTGATTTGGTAGTTGTTAAAAATTCTTTCACATTTTGGCAGGAGCTCCATAGCGCAAGAACTGCATTTGAGCATGCCCGTTTCAATTTAGTAAGTTTTGAGGAATCATATTTTGTCCAGACAACTTCCAATTATGCTTTTGATGTTGCCTGATAATCTTTTTATTGTTGCTTCTCTGTCTAGGTTACTGCCCTTTCCACTGTGGAGGCAAAGAAGAGATTTGAGTTCTTAGAAGCAGTCAGTGGTACAATGGATGCACATCTTCGTTACTTTAAACAGGTAGCTCCTTTCACTTTGTCCTTTCTGCGAACTTGTTGAATTGACTTGAAGTTCTGTTTTGACTCAGGGTTATGAGTTGTTGCGCCAAATGGAGCCCTACATTAATCAGGTTGGTATTAAAATTTAAACATAGCTGCACAATGATAATTTAGAAGTACAAAATAGATGAGATAATTTAGAAGCACAATGACAATTTTGTTCATTCCATAACAAATCAATTTTGTCCGAGATACTATCTGTTGGTTTATCATTGAATGTGTGTTGTTCTAGAGATGGAAGGTAATCAATGTTGGAGCCTTCTTACTTGGCCTCAAACAAATGTTGTCTAATGGTTGGTCTAGTCAATGGTGCCAAAGTTTCTAAGCTCAATTTTGTGATACAGCTTTGGAATATTAAATGTATGATCTCTATACAAACATGGCTGAGAAGGTTGAGATGCTTGTCGTCATCAAACTGTCCATAGAATTTGCATGATTGCAGTAATTTTAAGGTCTTATAATTTTTGCAGGTGTTGACTTATGCTCAACAATCAAGAGAAAGGTCTAATTATGAGCAGGCTGCTCTGAGCGAAAAGATGCAGCAGTATAAAAGGCAGGTTGACCGTGAAAGTAAATTGTCCTCTAATGGTTCAAATAGCTCTCCAAATGGTGATGGTATTCAGGCGATTGGCAGAAGTTCACATAAGATGATTGATGCTGTCATGCAATCGGCTGCGAGGGGGAAGGTACAGCATCCCATGAGCCCAGAGTTATGTGCTATTTCTTTTTCAGTAGTGTCCATCCGCGTCTGAAATTAATGTGTTAACTTTCAGGTGCAAACGATTAGACAGGGTTATCTATCCAAACGCTCGTCAAGCCTTAGAGGCGACTGGAAAAGGAGGTTTTTTGTTCTTGATAGTAGAGGAATGCTGTATTACTATCGGAAGCAGTTGGGAAAATCTTCTGTAAGCAAAGATGTGGAACAATTTCAGACTTGTATGGAGATTATTCTGTACTTATTGTCAATCCTGTCATTACATCAATGCACTTCATCCTGCTTCAGGGTCCGGGCAGCCAACATTCTGGTCAAAGGAATAGCGCGGAGCTCGGTTCTGGACTGTTGGGTCGGTGGCTGTCTTCACATCATCATGGTGGACTCCATGATGAGAAGTCTGTTGCTCACCACACAGTGAACCTTCTAACATCGACAATAAAAGTTGATGCAGACCAATCAGATCTGCGGTTTTGCTTCAGAATTATTTCTCCAACGAAGAATTACACCTTGCAGGTATGTGGTGGGATGACGCTTGGACAAGTGGCATTTGGAAATTAACTCTTGACATGGATGAACAATCCTATATATGATGATTTTGTTGCAGCTATGGATCTTAATAATATTTGCTTGTGCTTGTCAGTGCAGGCAGAGAGTGCACCTGATCAAATGGATTGGATTGAAAAGATAACGGGGGTTATTGCTTCATTACTCAGTTCTCAAGTCCCCGAGAGGGTAAATTTTATAGGATGTTAAATTGTTGGCATCTCGTTTTTAGCACCGTGATACCTATTCTTCAATTGAATTTCAGTGTCTTCCTGCCAGTCCCATGGGAAGTGGTCATCATCGGTCTGCCAGTGAAAGCAGCTCCTATGAGAGTACCGACTTTGATCACGCAGCTGTGGATGAATACCCATCAGATAGGTGTCTTATCGGTGGACATCAGGAAAGACTCTATAGAAATTCATTACATCAAAGATCGAATGCAGAGAAGCCTATTGATGTTCTGCGCAGAGTATGTGGAAATGACAAATGTGCAGATTGTGGTGCTCCCGAACCAGATTGGGCGTCCTTGAATTTGGGTGTTCTCGTTTGCATCGAGTGTTCTGGCGTTCACCGTAATCTTGGTGTTCACATATCAAAGGTATCCACTTTTGGTTGGAGAAATGCAGTTATAAGTATTTCTGTGTTTTTTGGTATTTGGCATGCACTGCATGTAGGCTCTTGTCATAAAGATGGGGTTGTGCCGTTGTGCATAGGAAACTTTTGGGCATATGTAGATGTGGTGTTTCGTGAGGGCTGTTCCCTATGGACTTCTTATTTATTTCATTTTAGCAAGCTATCTTGAGTTCTTTTCCATAGAATGTCAAGATGCAAATCTTTGGCTTCAAATTTCTGGTAATAAGCTTGGTTTGCATCAGATCCCTTGATCACTTTGTTCTTGTCTTGATATTTTTTTGTAATATAGGTTAATTGATTAAATTTGGCAAGATAGTATTGGTATTTGGTTTAGTTTCTGGAGATAGTCGGTGGGTGGTGTTTAAGATCCTCTTGTCATTTTCATGACTGAAGTTTTGCTTTTGCTTGTTTGGCGTCAAGTTCTTACATTTTTCAACACTTCAATTGCAGGTAAGGTCCCTTACACTTGACGTCAAAGTGTGGGAGCCTTCAGTTATCGGGTTGTTTCAGTCTCTAGGAAATACTTTTGCTAACTCAGTCTGGGAGGAGTTGTTGCAGTCAAGAAGTGCCTTTCAGGTTGATCTCATTCCCGCAGGGTAATCATTTTGCACTGTCAAATTAAATATGTACCGTCTTGCATTAGATTGGAGGTTCATTCATTGCTGCTATTTTACTGAGTTTTGTGAATGCTCTTTTGTTAAAGCTCTTACAGGCAAGACAAGACACAACAGCTCTTTGCTAGTAAACCTGGTCCCGCGGATTCTATATCAGTTAAAGAAAAGTTTATCCATGCAAAGGTAATAATTTAATTCTTCCAAGATGACACTGGTCTGAAGTAGCTTTTTTTTGGGACTGATGGTCCAAGGAATATTTATGCTCTTCTCAGAATTTGCTTCTGCTGTTATGTGGTTTTTTAACAAATCAATTCGGCTTTTTTGGGGGGTTTGATTCTCTGGACTATTTCGGAGGCAAGTTGATGCTGTGGTGATGTTACAGTATGCAGAAAAGTTGTTTGTTCGCAAGCCAAGAGACCATCAATATCTTCACTCAGTTTTACAACAAATCTGGGAAAGTGTCCGTGCCAATGATAAGAAGGCTGTATATCGACTCATTGTTACTCATGAAATAGATGTCAATGCTGTTTACGACCATCCTTGTTGTAGCTCTTCCCTTACCCTTGCCAAGGTGATGCTGCTTCAAGAGCATGACAGTCTCGAACGCTGTTCTAGCTTGGATAGGACATCCGTCAGCTCCTCGAACATGGTGGGTACTAGCGAAGGCCAGACCTTGGAGGACTTCGATGGCTGTAGCCTGCTCCATCTTGCTTGTGAAAATGCAGACATCGCCATGCTAGAACTACTTTTGCAGTATGGTGCAAGTGTTAATTCAACCGATTCAAAAGGTCAGACGCCGCTCCATCGCTGTATCACTAAGGGGAAATCAACATTTGTGAAATTTCTTCTCGCCAGGTGACTTCTTTTATCCTATTTGTCGTGTTTTTATGGAGCTGTATGCAAGCCTTTAACAATGGAAACCAAATTTTTATAACATTCATGCATGATTGCACTTGTCGAAATTGCAGGGGTGCTGATCCAAGCGTGGTTAATGGGGAAGGTAAAACTCCGCTTGAGCTGGCAGAGAATTCCAATTTGGCCGACAGTGAAGTGCTCACGCTACTTCCAGATTCGAACGGATAGCCATCCTACCAGTCGGCATTATTACACGAAACTCGAAAAAGAACAAGCGGAAATGGTATTGCTTTCCCTACTTGTATATTTTGTAAGTTAAAGCTCTGGATTGCCAATATAGTTGCTTTCCTGCACTGTTTGGAAATAGAGTGGCGGATTTCACGCCCCGGTCTACGTAGGACGGGTTTGAGCTTTGAAATCCTACCCGTGTTAGTCGATTTGCAGCTTGGAAAGTTTTTGGTCAGGGGATCTCTTGTCTGGTTCCTTGAAGGGGATGATGATGCTGTGAGAATGTAGCATAGGGGCCTTGTGTATTTTTGTACATTTGTTTATTCTAGTAAAGCTTTGTTGTGCCCATATCTTCAAGAGTTTTGAATAGTGTTGTAATTTGATCTCCCATGAGCAATAACTAATCCAAAATTGAGCATCATGGACTATTAATGGATTCGTTCTTACATCAATGTCAGATTTTATTCGTGAAGTTCGAAACAGCAGACAACTCAAAAATTGTAAACTTCTTGCTATTTAGATCTATCTCTCATGAAAATTTGCACCAGAATCAATTGTATGAACCAATACACTCGGGTGTGAAAAATAAGGGTTAGCCTTAGACATATATAAACAACTACAATGGAGAGAATTGACTTTTTCTTTAATCATGAACACAGACTTAAGGGATAAGTGTATTTTTTAGTTATTTGAAGTACACCTAATTTATTTAGAGGGTTAGTGTTACATGTTATTAGAATATTGTGACAACTAATATTGATATAATAGACGACTAATAATAGTGCATATGCAACTAAAAAATGTATAATATATAATTAACAATAGTACACTATGTAGTGCAACATGTAGCCAACTATAAGACAATTTAAATTACGAACAATTTGACGGTGGATATTCGAACATTAGAATGGGAATGGGGTTAGCTAAAGCATCCCCAAAGGCAAAGGCATATATTCCCACACGACAAAAGGTTAAGCTTTTCACTAATCCCACGACGACACATTTCAAATTACTCAATTAGCCTTTGTGCCAATTTGATAATCTCTCTCTCTCTCTCTCTCTCTCTCTCTCTCTCTCTCCCTTTTGATTATTTTGGGGGTTGCCAAGCAATAATCGCACGGCCCATAAAGCAGCAGAGGACCAGCTCCTCACAGATTCCTAGGAGTTACCATCCGACGGTAGAGATCCCACGTACAGAAACGAAACAAACGGTCCAGATCTCTCGAGCATGGGTCCTCTCTTGTCCTTACACAGAGACCGATGTTTCCACTTTCGGCACGGGCGCAACGCCAACGTGGACGTGGGTCCCCCTGTCCTGTCGTGTGGGCCCCACTTCACCCCTCCCCTCTGAAAGGCGGGAACACCCAGTTTTTGTCCGTCCACCTAACCTCATATAGAGATTTTAAAGAGACCACAAAGATTGTAGTTTTAGAGAGAAATAACTACTTAACGATATTATTTCAGTTCAAATAGATATCGAATTTAAGTTACTATAAATAAAAAAATTTAAATATTTATTAGAAATTTTTTAATATTTAATTTTTTTTGACATACTCTAAACATTTAATTCGGCTAAAATCTTAATTAATCGATACAATAAACTTTATACTAAATTTAAAATTATTCAAAAAATAAGATAAGGAGACCCAAGAAGCCAAAAGCAAGTGAAGAGTCAATCTTTTAGTTACCTAATGTACTATTTATTCTAACCAGGCCAAGACTTGTTGCAGGTGTAGGTTTTAGTACTTGTTAGAGTACGAACTAATAATAATATACAAGTTTGTGAGTGAGGAGGAGGAGAGGAGTGGTTGTTTGTTTGTTTCCTCCCATTTGGTAAAAAGAAGAAGCTTGTTCTGTTCTGGGTTTATTATCTACTTGCCCTTGTAAAAAGAAGGGGAGAATTTGAACTATTCTCTAGGTGGGAAGGAAGGAAAAGAGGAGAAAGGTGGAATCTTTAGTGTCTTTAAGGGTATTTCTGGGTGTAATAAGTAAAGGGTATCTGAGTTTTTGGGTTACTGTTTGAGGTGGGGAGGAATGGAATTGGCATATTCGTGTTCCAAGATGGATGGGATTACAAATGGGAAAGAATTATTAAGAGTATATGATTCTTTGAGTCTTCTTAGTTAAGGTTTCTTTGGTGGAAGAGAGAGCTTGTCCATTCTTAGTTAACTTATGATTGGAGGGCATGAGAGTGTCCTTGTGGTTGAGTTCTTGTCCCTCCTTCTGTTTGGTGGCTGCTCCTATGGATAGAAGAACACACAGGGTAAGGTTAGCCAGAGCTCTTTTGTTGCTGTTCTTCCTTTGGTTGGAGCTCTCTCCATTGCAATGCCAAGGGACCAAAGTTGCAAGGTTTCTTTCCTCAGAATCCCTTTCCACTTCAAGCCCATCCCATTTCAATTTTGGCTTGAAGAGAGTACTTGTCAGTATAGTTTTAGGAGTTCTTACAGGATTGGTTGGAGCCGCCCTGTTTGTTTGTCTAGTTCATTTCGTCGTGTTATTCATGAACCGGACTCCTATCGTGAAAGGGCCGGTCATATTCTCCCTCAGAATCTCTCCGGCGACGCTCCAGTCTGCTCTTGACAGTGAGAACCAGTTGATAGGATTGAGCCCGAATGGGAAGTACTACAAGACTGCTCTTGACAATGGGCTTACAGTTGCGGTCAAGAAGCTTGAGCCGTTTGAGATTGGCTCGCCCGAGAGGCAGAGCAAGACCGTGAAGAGGAGGATACAGCGGGAGCTGGAGATCCTTGCCAGCTTACGGCATAGGAATTTGATGAGCCTGCGTGCTTATGTTCGCGAAGCTGACAGATTTTCCCTGGTTTACGATTATATGCCAAGTCGGGACCTCGAAGATGCATTGCGTAAGGTTAGGGAGAACCAGGTGCAGCTTGGTTGGGATGTGAGGCTTCGAATTGCTGTCGGGGTCATCAAGGGTCTTTGTTATCTTCACTGTGAATGCGCCACTCAGATTTTGCACTACAACTTGAAGCCTTCCAATGTGATGCTAGATGCCGAGTTTGAACCAAGATTGAGTGATTCTGGATTAGCAATGCTCATGCCTAACTTGGTTCGATCATCGTCTCCTTACGCTGCTCCCGAGTGCCTCCAGGGAAGCAGGTAACTGAAATTCATATGCAGTATATCTGTCCTTCCATATGTTCATTTTCCCTTCATTCTCATGTCGTTTGTTTTCTGAATAATGATTGATGAGTCTGAACTTCTTGCCTCGTCGCGCTTGAGAGACAACTGATTAGAGAAGTACCAACTGTACGTTCCTTTTGTAGTGTATCGTAAATCATATATTCTTGACCATGGATTTAGAGTTGGTCTATGGTCCCGATTTTTAAGATGCCAAAGAACCCTTAGTAGTCACAGCTTTTGTTGGAGAGTACCACATTAGAATTGGCAAGTGGGTTGGGCTTGTTTATAAGTGGGGAAGATCCACTTACTTACTACCTTAAGGTTTTGAGTAGGATATGAAAATTCTTATATGCTATTAGAGCAGGTTGATCCCGTTCCAATTATTGTAGTCGCACGATCCCATTTCTCGCACGTTGGTGAGTTATCAGTTCCTCTCCATTGTAATGAAAATGTGGCTGGTGTCTAGCATCTATGCTTAGTGGCGAAGACACCATCTACTAGTTTTGTTATGTAGTTTGCTATGATGTTCTTTTTCGAGCTAAACTTGCCTTTATTCTAATGCTAAAGATGAAATGTTCCACATTCTGTAGGTACACCGACAAGAGCGAAATCTTCAGCTTTGGTATGATATTAGCAGTCTTGTTAACCGGCAGAGACCCTGCTGAACCGTTCTTCAAAGAAGCAGCCACCGGGGGAAGTCTAGCTCATTGGCTTCGTCATCTGCAGCAAGAAGGGGAGGCACGTGAAGCGCTGGATCAAAAATTACTTGGCGAGGAAGTCGAGGAAGACGAGATGCTTATGGCACTGAGGATTGCTGTAGTCTGCCTCTCAGAATTGCCTGCCGATCGGCCCTGCAGCGACGAACTGGTTCCGATGCTATCTCAACTGCATAGTTTTTGACGTAATATGTAAGTAAACTTGGTACATTCCTATGATTCTTCCCCACTTCCATAGCTTCTAGTCTTCCACGCCTCGTGAAACATCAGACTCTCTCTAACATAACTGTGTAAAGATCCTGGTTTGATGGTGCCTATGGAATTTCCGCTGTGCGGGACCCACTTTGGTTAATCTGCTGCCATCTGTTATCTACTCGATCGTCAAGCTTGTTAGTTTAAAGAAGATGGCTAACAACTAAGTAAGCCTTTTAGATAAGATAGGAACATGTATGATTGATTTGCATTACTTTTTTTCATCTTTTCAAAGTGGAGATGACTTATGTGCTAATCTATACTTAGTGTTGTGGGGTCTCTATTTACGCGTTTAACGTCTTTTGACCAACGTATGTCTTAATTGGAAACATGTTTTTTTTTTCTGATGTAATAGGTCTTTTTAAAACCTAGGATAAGAATTAGTTGATGCAATTTTTTCTTACCCACTTGTTTTATCTGGTGGGATGTCTTGTCAAAACTCAAAAGCATGAAAAATGCGATTTACGGACTTAATATTACAAATTTTTGATTGCTTGGACGTACCAATGTATCACGGGCATGTGTTGGACATTATCTTCTGTCCCCGAAAGCAATAATAATGTGATAATTTTAACATGTTCTAATTTTCTGGACTTAAATTTGTCTGAATATCAACTTTATCACCATGTGTCTTGATTTATCCATTTGATATTATTGTAAAATGTGAACATTCACGACATAAATTTGTTTCTCATTGGATGTTTTTTACTCGCATCATCCGTTAACGAAAATGGCGAGGCTTCCATCGGTAGAGCATAGACATATTTGAAGCTTAGGCCAATTTAGGTTATATTTGGAGAAGTTAAATTAGTCTTGACAAGAACTAGCTGAATAGTTTGTACATAGGATCCGGGATCAGTTCAACATTTGAAACAGTAACAAAAATGGGCAATCAAATTGTTTTTGTTTTATTGAAAATATAGTCCAAAATTTGAAAATTTCTAAAGCATGCACTGGTTTTTCTCCGTACAAAATAATGACTGGTCCGTGTTTGATAATCGAAATATCATTAACCAAATAGAATACGTAAAATGGTAAGAATCTTCATTATGTTTCTTGAACAAGTTAGGTGCTAATATGGTTTAGAGCCATTAATATTTTGTTGTAAGTAGGTGATTATGTGCCAAAAAATATTTAGTCCAAATGCATAGGAGTTGATACAATAATGGTTTTAAAATTTTCTTTTTCTACAAATATCATAGTTTTAAAAATTACCTAAATTTTTTCTGGTCTTTCATATTAACTGGTCCGAAAAGAGATTTTTAAGTAAAATTATATTTTATCAAAAATTATATTTTATGTATTATATTTGGTATTCAAAATAGGACATAGTTAATAAAAAATTCCATGCATATAATTCTTATTCATATAGATTTGGATTCATATTGACATAACATTCGTAAGGTTCTTGCGGTATTCCTGATATATTAGGATAAAGAAAAATAAAAGTAAAGATTTGGATTCATGTTACAAATTTGGATCCTATTATTGCTATCCCTAAAAAAGTGACATTTTTATAATTTTATTTTAAAAAATAAATCGACGTGGCTTGTGTATATACAAGCATATATGTTTTCGACATCATGTTACCTAAAAGGAATCCTGATATACTAATTGTCTTGGTATGAAAAGAATATGATACTAAATGTATCAGTTTCAGGCACGATTTGTTCATTATTTTATAAAGTACATAACATTTCATTTGAGAGGTATAAAGTAGATAATATTAATTTGACCAATTTCATTTTTACATACTCTAAACTTGTAAACTACAGTTCATAACATTTAGACATGGTAAGTGTGAAAGTGTTAAGAGGAATTGGATTTAGTCATATTAAAGAATATAATAGACAATTAAATGGTTTTGTTTAGTATGATTAATTATTTTCTTAATTATGATAAAAGGATTCTTTTATATATATTTGAATTATTTTACTCAAATAATTTGATCAGTTACGTTAAAAATAATTTATTTTTAATAGTCCAAAATATTGAAATAATTCATTTTATGTATGTTTGAATAGTTTTATTTGGATAGTCTAGTCAATTACATTAAAATAGTTTTGTTTATATATGATCAAATAATTTAAACGATTATGATTAAAATGGTTTTTTTATCCAAAACGATTCTGAAAAATCGTGTTTAAAATCAAATCTGATCTACGAGTTATCCCTAGAACAAAAAGTGTGATTTGTGAATTGTGAAGTTAGATTTTCCAAACTCCCTTGTCGTATATTTTCAATTTTTTACCACTAGACCACCTACCCAACTGTGAATTTAGATTTTTTATTCGGGAATTCTACATATATATCTTCCATGTAACATGCAAATATTATTAATATAACTTTACATTATACATTTCGATTTTTGCATAGAAATCTATCTAAATGATCTAAAAAGAATTAGTCTATTTTTCTACTTAGATAATCTAAAAGGAGTTAGTCTACTTTGTTGTATAAAAATGATTTTGTTATCAGGTAGTAAATAAAATTGTAATTTTACGGATTAAGAAAAACCTAAGTGGCAGCTATATTTTATTCACAATCCCCTTGACCCTAAAAGACGTCCACATCCAACGACAACAAATTGTTTTATTAGTTAAAATAAAACATCAACGGTTTTATTAGTTTAATGCTTGCTTTTTAAGAAGGGTTTTAGTTCTGTTTCAAAACCCTTGCAATAATAATATCTAGAAATCAAAATTTCAAATTAAAATTTTATGTACTTTTCCCAACTCATATAGAATATGTATAATTGCTCAATTAGCAACTAAGTTATTATTATTATTTTCTTTTATTTTGCATTATAGAAAGAAACTCCACGAATGGCAAAGTGTTCACAACTAGCGGGTTGAAGAAAGAAACATGGTGAACTCCCACTGTCTGGGCCCCACCTCTCCTTGTCTCCTCCGCCCTGCCTCCCTCCGCCACCATCCCGTCAGCTCTCTCTCTCTCTCTCTTTCCTTTCCTTTCCTTTCCTTTGGTCTTTAAAGGTTTTGAACCCTAGTGTCCTAGGCTGGAAATCTTTCTTTTTGTGGGTCCTTACTGACTCTGGTGCTCTACGTGTGATTGATTCTTTGTGTAGGATAGTAATTTTCGGAGTGTTTCGATTGGGAAGGAAGCCGGGTTCTTGGGGAAGAAGCTGTTGCTGGTCCATTCGAGGAAGGAATCTCTGTTGAATTGCTACCAAGAAACAATGGAATCCTCGCCCGTTGTCGCCTCTTCGAATGCGGATGATCCTGCAATCGACGATGCGTTTGATGGTAACTGGTTCTTCTGTTTCTTTTTGTTGGGTTTTGTTGTATGGTTGTGGAGGGTCTTCTTTTTTTTAGTTTGTTTTGGTTTTGTTGTTAGGTTATGAGGTTAGGGAGCCTGGCATTGCAACCTCGATATTGAACTTCGAGAATGAGTTTGATCCTTATGGTGCGATGAGCACTCCACTTTACTTGACTGCTACTTTTAAGCAGGTAATTTTGGTATTTTGTGTTGCTCAGAGTTTGCATGGCCAGGGACTTCTGTTCTGATACGGAGATTGCTGATGGAAGTTTCAGTCTTGTTTTGACCAATGACCTTGTAAAATCCTGCGTGTTTTTCATGTCTCTTAAATAGACTGCGATTTCGTAATAAGTTGTAATGGTGGCTCTTAATTTGCTTATTTAGAAAAAGAAATGTGTGATTTTACTTGACTGGTAAACACTTTTTCTTCGTAGCCATCGGCGTTAGAGAATGGACCATATGATTATACAAGAAGTGGAAATCCTACTAGAGATGCATTAGAAAGGTGTGCAACGCTCCTTGGCGAGCATAGCATTCGTATATGACTTCTTCTGAATTTGTTTTTCTTCATTGTGGTCTTTTTTGTGTGTGTCAGATCTCCTTGTAATTATATTATCTTTTGTTTCACAATGCTGTACAGATTATTGGCAAAGATAGATAAAGCAGATCGAGCATTTTGCTTCACAAGTGGAATGGCTGCCTTAGCTGCTGTAACTCGTCTAATTGAAACTGGTAACATTTCTGTCTCGTATGCGTTTTCTGACGTCATCATGCATGCCGTGATTGTTTCAAAGAGTGAAAAGGAAAGGCAATTTTAGTGCACGTTTAGGAAGTTAGCTGACAGTTGGCAGTTGGAGTACAGATTTGGAACCATTATGGAAAATTCAATCTGTAATCACTTGATGGTTAAATTGCACACTTGAGCTAGTATCCATAGGAAAGAGAGCAACGGCTCTTAGTATTTCTCTCTTCTACTCCCGCCAGAGCTCTAGAAGGTAGTGACTTAAATATGCTCAAGTGGAATATCCTGTGTCGGTGCTTCCAAGCGGCAAGGTTTTGTGATTGCTTTGCCTTGTCGATCTTGAACTCTTTTTGCACGCTTCCGTCTGTTAGAGAATCCAATGAATACTTACATCCTCTTTTTATTTTATTTCTCATTGTATTAACCAAAATGATACTCAGGCCAGGAGATTGTAGCTGGAGATGACATATATGGAGGATCTGATCGCTTGTTGTCACGTGTCGTTCCTAAAAGTGGAATTCATGTAAAGTTAGTACCTTCTTTCCCTCTATTTTGATGCACTGCATCTAATTGAAGTCTAAAAGACTTACGTGATTAACATTTTCTAGACGAGTGAATCTAAGCAATCTAGATGAGGTAGCATCTGCCATCAGTTCCTCAACAAAACTTGTGTGGCTTGAGAGCCCGACCAATCCTCGTCTACAAATTTGTGATATCCGTGTAAGATATCTCTCTTCTATGTTTTCACTGAATTTATTTGGGGGAAGTGGCTTGTTTGGTTTATCAACTCCTGACTTAAATTTCTAATCTCTCCAGAGGATTGCTGATATTGCACATGCAAATGGCGCCCTTGTCTTGATAGATAATAGTATGATGTCCCCTGTGTTATCGCAACCAATAGAGCTTGGAGCAGGTTGAAATGTTTGGCTTCAATATGCCGCTTGAATTACTCATCCCAAATTGTTTGATACAATTACCTTCTGGTGCATTTCACTTGATGCGATGGTTGTTGTCAATGCAGATATCGTGATGCACTCCGCTACAAAATTTATAGCGGGGCATGGTGACCTCATGGCAGGCGTGCTTGCTGTAAAAGGGAAAAGGTTCTCGTTCTGACTTGAGTTTTCCCTTGACATTTGGCTTTCTAGTTGTCATTTTTTATGTCGGTATTTTCATCTAAAACTTATCTGTCTAAAGAGGGGATTGCGAATTTCTGCTTTCTGTTGTGATGGTGTCTGTTGGGGTCATGTGTTATATTGTTAATGGTCGATGCTCTCTACAAAAGTTAAATATGTTTGTAGTATTGCACTTAAAGATCTGATCTTTTATCAATCTGTCATGATTCTTGTCCATCTGAAATCTCACTCGGCTAGGGTTTAAATTTTTTTCAGCTTGGCAGAGGAATTGTATTTTGTTCAAAATGCCGAGGGCTCTGGGTTATCACCGTTTGATTGTTGGCGTTGTCTACAGGGTATTAAAACAATGGCCTTGCGCATTGAGAAAGAACAGGTATAATTCGGGCTACTTTTATTGAGCTTGCATTATTTCTGGTCTCTCTTATGTGCTCCCATGAGAAATCTTATTTTTCTTCTACTAGAATTCAAATGCTGTTGAATATATGGCAGGACAATGCACATAAGATTGCTGAATTTCTTGCCTCGCATCTACGTGTGAAGAGAGTTAATTATGCGGGTCTTCCTGGTCATCCCGGACGCGAGCTCCACTATTCTCAGGTTCTGCCATTATTGGAACATAAACCGAGGATATGTTATGCAACCTCCAATTGACTCTATTTGTCTATTGCAGGCAAAGGGTGCAGGATCCGTGCTCAGTTTTTTGACCGGATCCGTTGCGCTCTCGAAGCATATTGTTGAAACTACCAAGTTCTTTAGCATCACAGTTAGTTTTGGTAATCAATTTAATGCTCTCTCTCTCTCCCTTGGGTTCATAGAATATATTTTCTGAAGAAAGTAATTAGCTCACTTACCATAATAGTTGGCATTTGTGGTTCAAAAGCCGAGCATTAGAATCCCTTTGTCTCAAGTTTCAACTTTTAGCAATCGTCAATTTGTTCGGAGTATCGAGCCAGTTCCTACGGTTTTTCACTTCCACATTTTCATCTGCAGGAAGCGTCAAGTCCCTTATAAGCATGCCCTGCTTTATGTCCCATGCAAGTATACCGGTAGAAGTTCGGGAAGCCAGAGGTTTGACGGAGGATCTTGTCCGGATATCTGTCGGTATCGAGGATGTCAATGATCTTATTGCCGATCTAGACCGTGCATTAAGGACTGGTCCAGTGTAATTGATGTTATGATTAGCACAGATTATGTACTACTAACCATGTTGGATGAGGAGATGGATTTGCTGCTAAGACGTTTGCATTTGATTCAATAAAATGGCCTCGTGTAAGCAGGAAATTTGTTCGGTCCCTTACAAAACTTTTACATTTGAGCTATTGATCAAAGGAAAGAAAGAAGAAACAAAGGAGTAACAAGAATTGTCGTTTAGACGACGGGACTATGGTGTTCGGCAATGCTATTGGAATTTACTTACATTGAACAAGACCGATGAACAAGATCAGAAGGTTTCCGGGAGCGGCCGGGCACTGATGAGAGCTCGAAACAGCACGAGTGATCTCCGAGGCTGCGAAAATGGGACTTCATGGGATGCTCCTCTAATGGTAGCAAAGGACAACATGTCTCCATAAACTTGAGTCCATCCCCCAACCTTTGAGAAGCAAAAGAAAAACCAATAAGGACGAGTTGGATAGAATGCTCTTAAATTCTTGCAACGACCATGATCTTGTAAAGAAAGTACCTGTTGGCCTTCAAACCAAACTCTATAAGGAACTGTGGTTTTGAGTCCTAGCTCCTTTGCAAGACTCTGAACCAGTTTTCTACTTCCTGTCAATGGGATGACAGAATCTTGGTCTCCGCTGCATCATCGCGAACAGTTTCTCAGCACTTTCGCTGTCAACTCCGAACTAGTAGCTTTATCGAAAGAAAACGAGGCAATTACCTGTAGACCAAAACTGGAACTCCTGCCTTGATTAGCTTCCCTACTGTAGTAATGGTTGGTATTTCCAAGTTCAGCAGATCATAGTCAAGGACACTGCAAACAAGAGAGGAAGAAATACACTTTTTAATAACCCGTTTTTCGATGACGAAAATTGGCCGGGCTTCTTAAAGTAGAATGCTGTTTCCGTGGAAGGTAATTACGTGCTGCAAACGGCCCATTGACGGACACCAACAAGGCGAGCATGTAGAGCCTTCTGCACATCACGCCGGTTGAGGTATTTGCCAGCCTCGTCTTCGACGCACACGTCGATATTCTCAGAGTCTTGCTGCGACCGAAATAGACGCAAGTTAGCTGCAATCAAGAGGAGGAATAAAGTTGCAGCACTCTGCCCTCTTACCTGCGGACTTAGGACATTGGACTGGGAGAGCACTGATGGTATACAAACATCGAGAGTGACATCGTACTTGTCCACGAATCTACTTGTTTCTCTGCTCACTTGGCTCATCACCCTTGAACATATGTTAGAAACCGAGCCTCGGTAGTACTCGCTCACAAATCTCGAGTAGTTACAGTACGAACTGAATAACTTGTACGTTGTATCCGATATCAGCCCGTGGGACCAGAAGAACTCGGCCCTTGAATTGAAATCAGTAGCGAATTCGAGAACCGGGTTCCCCAGCTGAAATAGAAGAGCATTCAAAGTTAGAATTTTGCCACGAAAGAACACAAAACAAGCAAACGAAACTCATTATCACGCACCGCGATCCCTTTAAGGTTGAACAAGTTCTCCTTCTGATTGAATTGAAGCATGAGTTCAGCTAGTTGGGGCACATAGTGTCCTAATTTGGTCCAGAAAAAACACACATCAGTCCTGATACAAGTCCAGCTATTACAAATTGCATAAAAAGAAACCAGGTAAAGATTACAATGTACCAGCATAGCTTTCTCCTGTAATGAACAAGCTTCTGTTCTTGTATTGTGGGAATTTTACAAACCATCCTTGTAAGAACATGAGATTGTCCTTAGCTGAAGCAGCAAGTAGGAAAAAAGACAGAAGTATCCAAAATCATAAGAAGACAGTCAGCCAATCTCAATCGACATATCTTGTCAAGCGGACCAAAGAAAAGCGGAGTAAAGCACACACAGAAGAGATGTCGCATGGAATAGTGGTTTAAGGAAAAAGCATAAAAGAAGCGAAGACAGGATTTATCCTCCAGCACAGAAATCCACGAGACACACAAATATCATGATATAGTTTCTATCAGCTGAAGTTTGCACGGTCTTGGCACAAACTTTGTGCTTCCAAAAGGAGATAATGAGCACAACAAATCATGGTCTCGTAAGAACAATTGGCTCTGAGACCATATTAGAATATTCATGGATTTTCTACGAATATAAGTCGACCCCAATAACCGCTTACCGGTGATCGTGTCATTCACACCCTGGTAAGAGGAGGCATCTGTTGAGTAAGAGAAGCCAACTCCAATTGGTGTCTCCAAGTACAACATATTTGCTTCTATAAAACACCATTAACATAGCTTCAAACAATTATCAACACTCCTCTTTGTTCCAAAAAACAAAAAACAAAAACCAAGACATTGCAGAAATTTTGAAAAGCTGCACCTTTATTCCAACTATAATCATTTCGAACAAGCGCATCTCCACTGGGCTTGAATGGCCCATTCTCGGAAAATGCTCCAACCCCCACAGAGGAACACCCTGGCCCTGCAAATATACACACACACTCAAAAAGAAAATCTCTCATTTCCTCCTCCAATTAATTCTTTCTTTTCATTTACAGTCGATACGACCACGAAGAGCAGCTTTTGACCGTTGTCATAAACCAACAAAACGCGACATACCAACCCGAAACTTTATAACAACGAGAAAATAACTCCGCATATAAAATATATGCGGAGTTATTTTCGACTTTTAGTTAAAAAAAAAGGGACTTGCTGTATACCTCCGTTGAGCCAGAGAACGAGAGGTTTGGAAGCAGGGTCGGTCTCGGCTTCAACAAAGTAGTAAAATAGGGACTTGTTGTGGCGCTCATCGACGGTCACGTAACCGGAATACTGTTGGAACCCGACGTCCGGTTGGCCCGGCAACCGGGTGATCCGGTCGGATTCGACAATGTTCGACTCTGATGATACTAACGAGCTCATGCTGAGCATGAGGAGAAGAGCCAGTGCCATGTTGGTTGGTGGTGGTAGCTGGTAAGAAGAGTGAGTGAGTGAGAGAGGGTGTCAAAAAGAAGAAAACACAAGTGAAGCCTCCAAGGTGAAAAAAAGTTCAATTAATAGCTACAAGTGGGGGAGGAGGATTTATCTGATTATGATGACTTTTCTTTTATGGCAGGATAAGTGAATTATGATGACTTTGACCAAGAAATATTTGGAGTGTGAAATAGTTTGTACCATTAAAAATCTATGTTTTGAGTGTTGAATATTTTTTGGGTTTTATTTGAAATTGTCATGTTTTTTTTACATTTTGTAAGATAGTTAGTGAGGTCGGCTCGGGTCCCTTGGCCGCCATCCAACCCCAATAACTATAGTCGTCCACCTCTCTCCCGCGCTAAGTCGCAGCCTTAAAATATCTCAGTTTTTTTTTTACTTTTTACTAAAAGTCAAAATAGTTATTTTAGGTTCATTGGTGCAGGAGAAATTTCTCGATTTCGGTACTAAAGACCTAAGAGTAATAATTAAGCAAAGTATGGGAGACGAAAGTATCATTTTCAAAATAGGAGGGACAAAAATAATAATTTCAAGAAAGACTTAGTACAAGTAGTTTAGTAATGACTCTCTCATCATGTGATTATAGCAAATGAAGTTTGATTTTCCATCTTCGACGCTCTTTTATATATTAATTTTATTTTTATGGAGCTTTTTGCTTGGACACTTCAACTTATTACCTTTTTGCGACTGGAAACGAGATTCAAGAGCGGGTGCTTTACAGTGGGCAGGTAAAATTCACGTGGCGAGTCATTACAAGGAGAAACCTCTCTTCAAACAACAACTATTCAAAACATGACAAAAGAGAAGAAAAAAATAGAGTTTATACAAAGAGTCACTTATAATATATTCTGGTAAATAGAAATTTGTTATATTGTATACATCCAAAATATTTGAAAGTTAAGTTAAAATATGATTGTAATATTTAATTTGGTGCCTTTTGCATATATGGGTCCCGTTGAGGACGACAATAGTTGCCTGTGTTGGCTGACTTGTAGGGATCAAAACAGCGGGTGGGTGGCTTTGTGTTTTGTGACTTGTGACTGTCTTGCGAAAATGAAAAGAGAGAATAAGACATTAAAAGCCTGGCAAATTTTAGGACCCGATCTTTATTTTTTTTTTAAATATGAGAATAAAAATAATATTCACTATAAAAAAGGAGTGTAAGAATTTAAGTCATATGAATACCTTACAAATACTGTCTATTGTCATTTCTACTGGTGGATTTGTGCTTTGTGATCTTAACAACTGTCTTGTGAAAATGAAACGAGAAAATATAGACATTCAAAGACTAGCAAATTTTAAGATCAAATCTTTATATTTTTAAAGATAATAAAAATTTGAGTCTACATTCAAAAAAGGTGGATAAAAATTGAAGTTATATAGATCTACACAATGCTATCCATGGGCTTGTGTTTTGTGAATTGTGACTGTCTTGTGAAAATGAAAAGAGAGAATGTAGACAATAAAAGCCTGGCCAAAATTTTTAGTCCACTCAATTTGCACCACTCTTGTGCTTGTTCTTTTCCTTGATAATTATTTAGACATAAAAAGTTCAATCTCCATACTGCTTTCCAACCTTCTTTTTTTCTTTTTGCAAACAACACTTTCACGCTTTTTGAAAAACAATCCTTTTATTTGATATCCAAATATATAATAGTCGATTATTTCAACTTCGAGCTGTAAAAGAACCCGAACAAATTTTTCTACCAAAAATTATTTGATTATGTTCTTAAGAATTAAGTTAAAAATTAATAACAAGCTAAAACAACAACTTACTAGTCAATATATGAAATTATACTTTTTTGACTTTTTTTCGGTAAATAATTATTTATAATTTTGACTTGGTACTCACTTATAATTTAGAATGGAATCTGATTTCTCAAATAATAATTTAGAATACACCATACCAAGAAGTTAAAAATATTTAAGAAAAAATTAACTTAAGTATCATGTAGTTTTATCAATTCTCCTCTGAATTTTTGTGGCTTAAATGAGTTTAACTTTATCCAATTATTCCAAATTGAGTCATCTATCTTGTTGAGATTTGTTTTGACAAAATGCACTGTTTAGCTTAATGACGTGGAATGCCACACAAGTTTTTTGTTGCAAGCGGCTGTCTTGATGTAAAATTATTAGTTACTTTTTTATTACCAAAAGTATAAATACTTTTTTAAAAAATTAACCCTAAATAATCTTCCTCTCTTCCTCGTCGATGTCCTTCTCCTTGTTGGAATCCGTCGCACTCCTTATCTTCGTCATCCTCTTCCTCCTCGTTGTCCTCCTCTACTAAATCATTGATGAAATTTTAGATCACTGTTCGGAATATAAAATTATGATCAAAACACTGAAAGATGAGATCATCGGGAAAGTAAAGGCAACTAAATAGAAGTATTTGGGATCCGTATTCTTATCCGTTGGAACTTTTTGTGCAACTTATGTCAACTTTTCTGTGTATTATAGGTTTAGGAGGGGTTATAAACGCCCTACCTCATTATGCTTTAGACATTTTTTCCAATTTGTCCTTCAAGTCTTACTTTTACGCATATTTTGCTTTTGATTAATTAGGAAATATTAAAGTTAATTGATTAAAACAGAATTTCAGTGTAATTATCAGAATTATGAGCATCTAGCTCTTAATGCTATCATTTTACAAAACAAGAATAGTTTGATATTCTGTTGGAAAACATACACTTCAGTAATCTATTATCGTTTGATATTTTGTTTGTTAAATGATAAATAATTACTTGGCTTGCTAAGTCAAATTGATTGATTGTTGATATTCTTTGTCTCTTTGACTAGAATGGGAAATGCACAAATTTTAGCTATAAGAGTTAAAAAAATGTTATTAGTGATCCTGTGATCAACTAACATGTCAGGTGTTAACGTTGAATGCGTCGAATGTCCCTACTGGCTGTTACCTTTATTTCGGTTTCGTTTGTTTCCTGTTTGCTATTGATGACTTCACAAAAATCTATTGGCTACTTTGGTTAAATTGATTTTATTATGTTCCCAGGGATGACAAAATTCAAATCACTTGGATCACGTAGTTACCTTATGTTACGGTTTCAAATCTATTGATCTACATCTCGATTCTACCCATAAACTCATATACTATAATTCTTAAATTCGAATCAAATTGAACTACAACTCTAATTTGATACTATTGCTTGATTTATTATGTAGGGATGCAACAACTCTTTCCGGACAGCACTTGCTTTTTTTTTTAGTAAGCTGACAGCACTTGCTTTTGGGTTAATAGGACAACCTAATAGACTAGAATAATCTCTTCCTCAAAAGATTCCAAACTGTCATAATTCCGTAGTTGTGATGGACAGAATCATTGTCTTTCATTAATTAGCCATGTCCATACTTGATTGCAGGAAACAACAGCCACCTCTTGTCAGATAGAAAATGTGATTAAAAAGACACAGAAAAACAAACCAAGTCTTTCTTTTTGGGTTGCCCCATAAGTGCACACATATAGATAGAGGCTACCTTTTCCATTTTCTTTTCCCACACTTTTCATTATTTTTTCCTTCCTGGAAGATAGGCGAGAATGAGCTTTTGATCTAATTTTTGTCTAGCCAATTAAAAAACAATTATAGCTTTGGTTGTTATCTTTTTGCTAAATATGAAAGGGCAAACTCCCTTCTGTGCCATTCATTAACTTTTTTGGAAAAGTTGTAACTTGAAATCTATACATCTCAACACTTAAAGAACTTGAAATTTATATCAACTTTAATTGATAAACTGAAACTGCCTATTGTATAGGTGAAAGGAACGAGAGTGATGGGATTTAAGTTTTGTATTTATTATACAACCGCAACGATGAAGTTCTAAATATTAAATATTGTTTACACTATACATGTTAATTTGTTTAATACGGATTGTCATAGTCTCATCAAAACCATACGACAGTAAAATTTGAGGAAAAAAAACTTGCAACAAATAAAGAAAAGAATAAAGTGAAATTTCAGAGAAGGATTAATCTGTTTGTAATTTTGCAATGTCATCAAATGCAATTACATCAGATACATAAATATTTTTTGCTATGAGTAGATTATATTCATCAAACAAATATGAGTTCGATCAAGATTTGTTGCTCCGTAGTCCAAATTAAGCATAACATCATTATGAACATGAAATCCTAAAGTTTGGAATCCTACGAAGAGATTGGTCCGGATTTTGACAACAGAAAAAGAAAAACTGGAAATTAGGGGAAAAAAATTTCTCGCACACACTGATATTACATAATTCAACCTTGGACCGTTCTTGGCTCGGAAAAACACTCGAGACCTAGAAAAATTCTATTGCAATTAAACCGAAAAGGTAATTGCAACGATGAAGTTTTTCTATACTTTTACACACAAGATTTTATTTATTTAATATATATGACTTTATTCGAATAAGCAAGATACTCGAAATGTTTAATTGTTATGCAACATTTAATCTAACCTGCACAGAAACTTTAGTTCCAAGTTGATTAGATTTTAGTTATGAAGGGTCTTGTTTAGAATGGTCAGTATAATTTAGAACGGTCCAACTTATGCACACATTATGATGTGATGAGATCCATACCAATTAATCGAATAATAATACCAAAATATAAAGCAATTCCAAGAAGAAAGAAGAAAAGCCATTCCTTTTGAGCGGTCACGCGATGAGGAGTACAAAGCCCATGATTGGATTGGCCCAGACCAGCCAGTAAAAGCCCAAAGATATTGGGGCCCGGCTCATTAGAAGCAGTTGCGATAGACATTAAATTACGATTAATATAGGGAGGGGGAGATCCCTTCTCTGTATTAATTTCTTAATTCCTGTTATTTAGCCTTTTTCCTCTACCGTAATTGATCGAATAATCAGCTTATTAGTGGCTTTGGATGCTTAAATATAATGTTTTGTGAGAGCGAGCTGCTTTGATTTCCTTTTCTCGGTGATCCGATGATCACAATATAGAGGAAGGAGACGTGGCAGAATCCATGCCGTGTATCTAATTGCGGCATGGATTCTGTGCTCCATTCGGTCAACAAGGAAAAACGAACATCACATCCACACGACTTGCACATTTACAATGCGCCACATCAGTTTTTCAACGCCACATCAAAGTAAAGCGGCACATTACGTGTTGGGCCTGAAATTATGAGCAATGATTATCAGTGTGCGGGTGTAGGGATCGTATCTTGTATCGGGCCGTCTAATTTGTAGATTTATGTTAATTATTTTAGCCAAGAATGTAAAATAGGTTATTTTCTGAGAACAATGTTGGATGAACGTTATTCCTTTTAGGTATAACCTACTCTGCCTTGTCAATTCATCTGTATTTTTACTTGGTAAGGAAAATTTGACCGCGTTTTAAATTTGGATTAGTCGTCTCAGTAAATGAGCTAGCGTTCAAAAGTATCAACTTCATCGAGCGAGAGCTTCTTAGCATTTGGAATCTTTAGATGTTCTTACCGGGCAGGGGCTCGTTGAGTTTGCAGCTAATCCAATAAAACTGAGTTTTGATTGTGATAATTTCACGAAATTGAACATATATATATATATATATATACACATATATTTATATATGTATATATAGTATAAGCATGAGAAGTAACCTCATGTCTCTTTTTTTATGGATCTATTCTAAGTTTCTCAATAAACCTTCCTTGAGAGATGTCATTTCCTGAATGAAATTCAAGGAAATCCTGGAAGCTGAACTCCTTATAGCATGCCGGGTGTTGTTTGTCGACAAGGTCCAATGCAGGTCCCATCTTCATGTCTATGGGCAAACTGTGGAGACTTGACAACGACAACCTCTTGTTCACACAACTTACGGTTACTCGATGAACGGAGCTCTTGTATGCTCCATTGCTCATTACTTCTGTCTGATCCCCCAACTGAACCACTAGTGCTCCTTCAATTGCAGGGACCGACAGCCAGTTGTTGTTGTTGTTGCGGTCGATGACCTGGAGCCCCGAACAGCTTTGTAGTAAGATGGTGAGGGAAGTGTAGTCCGAGTGTGGAGGCAACCCCAATGCTAGCTCTGGTTCGGGACACGCGGGGTAGCAGTTTACAGCCATCACTTGTGAGCCTTGTTCTGTTTCTTCTCGTAAGTAGTTCGGCTTCAGGCCTAAGCTCTCTACAACAGCTTCCATTAGTTGTTTCTCTAGAACTCGCACAGCTATTGCATAATCTCCCATCTTTTGCCTGGACATACAGGGTAACTCTTAAGGTCAGGGCACGAAAAAGTGTTTAGTCTGACCATAATTTCAATTAGGACCTTGTTGCTTACTTGTAAGTAGGAGGATTTGCAGGCCATAGATGGACCCAATTGGAGATCGGGTGGCAATAGTGTTTGACGAAGTCTCTCCAGAAATGAACTTTGTCCTTGGCGTGATTTAAACTCGTCCCATACCTGACGGGTTTATGCACATCGTCTGACGATAGTAGCATCTTCTCCTCCAGAGGTAAGTCGAAGAAGTCGGTCGCTATGTCTAAAGCATTCTTCATTGTGGAACTAGCAATCCCGTGATTTATTACCTGATCAATTGTAAATTTGATGTCATCCACAAATAAGATTAACAGCATATACGTCTGATTGTAATTGCATAATTAAGAATGTACCTGAAAGAAACCTGTTTCTTTGCAGGCCCTTGCTATCTCGTTTATGACTCGAGGCCTACCAGAAGGGTCGTGCAAAGAAGAAAGGTCGACGACAGGGAGGGTGGTGGATATGTTCATGCAATTTTCAGGGCGTTGTGAAGGAGGAAGGATATATTTTTCGGGCACACGAGGTATGCCGGAACTTGTAAGAGACATGGCGCTAGTGAATTTGGTGTTACTAGGACCCCCTTCCATTTTCTCGTGTTAGCCTTCTTACGATCTTAGTTAGTATGGTGCATGTGGGTTCTATTTATAAGCCACAGCCACACTGGTGCGATGCAGGTGGGCAAGTTTCAATGCACCAGAAGTAACAATTGTATAATGGTCCAAGTACTGTAGGATTAATGTCGAAAGATATTTACGGGCGATGAAGTGTATCTACTTGCTTTTGATGACAAGTATATTTCCGGATAAATACAATTATTATACGTGTTAGGGAAGTCTTCTGTGAGGTATATCTGAACCTCTGGTACTACTTTGATAAGATTTAAACTATAAGATTCTAAATGTTAAGGTGCAAAACTAGAGGGTACTAAAATGAAGTTAAATCATGTTCGGTGGATGACTTATTAGCTGTATTGTTTCCTCTATTGAAATGGGACTTCCAATTAGAAAAATCTTACAAATATAAAAAATGTCGTTTACTAAACAAGACTAACAATATTTGATACTAAATACTCTGGATTTCAAAAATAAAAATATAACTACGCTTAACCCAAATCATAACTGTTTTCAAGATTGCCAAAAATAACAATTAGGCCTTTCTTTTCATCGCCTATGAACCGAGCTTTCAGTCTATTTCTACAAGTCTCTTGTATTTTTTTTATATGTAAACTTTCATCCACCAAAGAATCTTATGTACTAAAGTTATTAGATAAAAAATACCAAGGTAAATTGATATGATATAATGTATCTAAGTACATAATCTAAGGTATCGTCAAAAGAATGTAAAAAACCAAAAACGTCGCAAGAACAAGACAAACCTACACCTGAAGAAACGTCTATACAAATAATCTATTATAATATTTGGGACCCAAATTTCGGTGCAGGTATGAGCATGACGACATAATCGGAGAATTACATACGAAACATTGTGATGCACCAAACTACGATCCGAAGACGAAAAAATCCGACAAGACAAATCAGCAAGATGTACAAATAAGCATCGAGAGACACGTGCACTTGAGTTAGAGCCACGAGCTTTTGGTGCCTGAGCCATCGATGCAATTTTGTCCCAGAAGAAGCCGACTCTAAGAAAAAAAAAAAGAAGAGGCTACTAAAATCCGAAAGTTGGGCGTCTCTTGAAACTCAGAGGCCTCTTCTCGATAACTAAATGGTGGAATAACTGTTTTATTTGGCTCGACAATTGGCCGACAGAACCGAAATGTCAAAGTTATCCAACTATAAAAAGCCATATGTCCAAATATCGAAAATTTAGATTATATGCACAAACTTCCAAGGGGCAAGCTAGTCCTCATGTGCCAGATTGCTATTGTGGATTTTTTCTGAAATGATCATTTCACATATTTGCATAAAATAGAAAACGACAATTTTAACAAAAATATTTTTGCTCCCTCGTTTCTTAACAGTGGCTAAGGGGGAAGAGTCATTAACTAGGAGTATCAATGAGGCGGCGCCGACAATATTTTGATATTTATTTGTTATTGAATGAATATTGAATTGTGAAAATTAACATATAATCATTCCTAAATTGTAGCAAATGGTTATACAAAATATGGTGTTAAGATTAAGAATGATGACCGATTCTCACATTTTTTATTAAGCAAAAAATTTGTCAAATAATTTATTTTGTGAGAGATATATTTTTTTCCTCTGAAAATATCAATGACAATGGATTGTGGTCGCCTAAATCCATTGGGCTGGGAGGAACTACGCAATATACGCATCAGTTGGGTGACAAGTAGCACATACAGGTGTTGGGCGGAGCCAACAAAGTATCGATGAATGGATCTATACTACGTTATATGGTGTTGCTACGTACACAGTATGGACAGCACGCTGGAGTGATTATTTTTTTTAAATTGATAAATTAATCGATTCTAAGCCAAGACAAGAATTAAAATGTAATAATTTCTTTATCACAAGACTTAATTTTATCAAAAAATTTTGGTGAAAATTTTGATCTCAATTTTTTGTAACATTATATTTTATTGGATAAATAATTATAACCATACATATTTTAAAAATTCGAAAAATATTTTAAGAGACTAGTTTAAGCACAATTTGAAAGTTTGATAATTCATCTTTTCAATTATTTTTTTGATAATCTTTGTGCTTATATTCTTTTTGTAAAATAATTTTAATCGAATGTAATATTTGCATAACGGTATAAATCGAAACTTAAATAATTCAAATATAGACAAAATATTGTTTGATATTTACATATTTATTTTTCAAAAAAAAATATTTTTTTTATATATGGTAGAGGAAGGGAATTCAAGTGCTAAGAATGCAACTAGTAGTGTTGGCAATAATGGTAAGAATTTCAAGAAGGATTCCATGCTATAAGTGTGGAGACAAATATTTATATGGCCATGTGTTTTCAATTAACAAGAAACATGCATTGTACTTGATGGAGGAGGAAGATGTATTGAAAGTCAAGGAAGAGGAGTTGGATGATGATTTTGCAATCATATCATTACAGGAAGTGTAAGCTGTTGATTAAAAAAAACAACAGGGAAGTGGAACCTTGAAGGTCATGGGAAACCTGAAGCATAAACTGTTGTTTCTGCTGCTTGATTGTCGTAGAACTTAATAGTTTTGTGGATAGTGTTGTGATACATAATCCCCGAAATCTGGATTTAATTTTTTGGTAAGTATCGATCCCTCTCTACGCTAGTTTAGGGATAGATTAGATTTGTTAACCATCTTACCCGCACTTACGCGGGTAAGATTGGTTATGATTTAACATTGCATGACACTCACATTACCAATTCGAATATTCCGGGAGGATGAAGTAAGGTCCCATGAATTTTCGTCATCATTGTTAATGGTAGATCCGAACTATTAATATCGTATCCGTATCCGTATCTGTATCCGAATACGTTATCTTTTCCAACCCAATTCTGGTACATGATGGATCCATTCAAGACTTGGACCGGAAGTTTCCAATATTTCGCTTGCTGATATATTCACAGTGCCTTCAGAATAGCTTACCTCGCCCGGCAGTCATTTCTTTCCCCCCAACAACTTCAATGCTTAGCTTAGTTCCAAGTTGATTGGATTTTAGTTCTCAGGGGTTCTTAGAATGGTCATATTCTTATCGTTTAATGGCGAAATCCTGCTCGTTCGCTCTCCGGTAAAGCAAAGACGACGCCTCGACCCTGCATTTGCCAAGCAGAAGAAAGCCAGGTGAAACAAAGAGAGACAGGAAAGTGTTATCGTTCACATTTCGGACAGCCAACCAGAACGAACAAGTCCATAACATTGCTTACCAGCCAGGGTGGACGACAAATTTTCCACTGGCTAGCGCCCACTTCACCTGTTGGAGAAAATTTGAGATACCAACGTAGAAGTGAGAGATTCCAACTTTTTTCCGAAGTCCATCAATAATTGACCCAACAAAGCAATACCTTGTCTGTTCCATGGGAACTCGCGACTACGTGAGTGACCCGTTCGTCCATCTGGTTCGTGCAGACGGCACCAAACTGCTCGGCCGTCTGCCATAGAGGGTGCAGGTGCGGGTTGGCTTCGCCAACAGGAATGATTCTGCTGAAAACTATGCAACAGCCGGCTAAAATCTTCCTCTGCTCTGATGCAAGGATATTTCTAACATCTGCTTCTTCCAAGTGTTGGTGGTTGAAAAAGTTATGATGTATTCTCTCAATAACCTACTCAACAAGAAAATAACAACTATAAGAATGGGATAGAACCAAAGTTTACAAGACAAAGGACTTGCAAGCTTCGTTCTCACCGCCAAAGAGCAAGCTAACATCCCATCTTCGGGCCTCTCGTCATGGTCAATCTCGAGGAGTGAAGGACCCTGGAGCCCGAAATGGCGTCTGCTACTCGGGAAATAAATGTATCTGCAGAACAACACAGAGGAACAAGATTGATGAATCTAGCTAAATAACCGGAAAGTTAGTACACAAGTTTTACCTGTCGACGACTATCAAATTCAATTTGTTATGTGGCCAAACTCTGATAGTATCATCAACAATGATAACGGATGATTCCATGCCCAAGACACCCTCCAGATCCTTGCTCTTCGGAACCTCACCGTCAAAGGACTCCTCATCGTCGCCTCTAGAAATAACTCGTCCGCAAAACAAGACGCCTGTTGGATCAAGCACCTTGGCTATCTCAGTAGCATATAGCTTGTTTCCCATTGTGTAAAGATGAAGCTCGAAAAGCTTACTAGCCTGAAATACATAAACATTGGTACTCTCCACAAACAGCGGATATGATATCGAACACGAAGAAGCTACTCGATTTACCTTTTCGAGGAAATTCCAGACTCCAGGACGCAATTTCGTCCACATCGCCATTTGCGGAAAGCGAAAGAGATGCTTATATGGTTTTCCTCGCTCTTGCTCCTCTTTCTTCCTCAAAATCTCATCATGCACAGGATCCACTTCAGAAAACTGAAAAAAATAACAGAAGTTTCTTCACCATATTTATAAAAAATGCTTGTCAAGATGTTAATAAAAGGATGTTAATTTTCTTTAACCGTGGCAGAATTGAGAAGAGTGTGATCTAAATCCAAGACGAGGCAAAGCTTCCTTGCAGCGAACATTTTACTCTGTTCATCTATTCGTCTAGCCCTCTCTCGCTGTATCATAGCTTTTTCCTCGTCATCATACCCTTCAAACAGATGTTCAACATCACCCCACGCGCTCTGTGAGCGAGAAGCTGCAACAGCCACTTCACGAGCTATATTCTTCAGACTGTGAGCGGAGGGTAACGATACATCTGGTAGAACAGATGGTTGCGAAGTTATCGACTTTTCGTCCGCTTGGCCTTCCTGCTTGTCTACATGCTGAATGTCTTTGTTCAGTTGGTGGATTGATGAAGGAATTACATTAATCCTCGGTGGATCGCCACTCAAGCTTCCAGTTCTTTGCAGAGTGTTTGCGTGAAGAGCACGACGTGGATCCTTTGGCTTCAAACGAATTTTACCTGCTTCCTCCTGACAAATCCAAGGATGTCATACAAAAAGGAAAACAAAAAAAAAGCTTAGGATGCCAAGAACAAGCACGTAAGCAAATGTCAGCAACATGTCGAGCATTGGACACTAACCACCGATGCTGTTCCTGCTGGTCTCGGCAGAATGAGAGGCGGAATTGCTCCTGATATGGAATTTGCGCTCAGAGGAAGTGATGTACTCTCTGCTTGATCAGCAAGGTTCTGACTCTCTTTTTCAATCTTCTGTTGTCCCATTTTAAGTATATTCATAACCATTGTTGGATTATCAGCGATATTTTTCAAAAGCTGGAGCAGGGACATCAGTGGAGTTCCTGTCATGGGGACCTGCCAATTTCCTGACATGCTACTAGCAAGAGGAACATGTATCTGCTTCTTAGATTGTGGCCCTACCATATCATTGTCCTCCAACCAGCCACCACTTCCATATTCTATTTTCCTATCGTTAGTCGACACTTCCGACATGTTTCTCTGTCGTTTAATTGGGGCGTCAGCTATAGGGTCATCGAGCAATTTATTCTTTCTCGAGCTCATCATTACACCAACTGGTTCAACTTTATGTGAGTTGCTCGCTGGAGACAAGGAAGGATGGTTCTGGCTTGGAGTGCAAGGACCAGGTTTTAAGATTCCAAGTCGGGGGTCTCTCCTCTTGCCCACTAGGGGTTTTACAGTCGCGGATCCTGGCCTAGAAACAGCTTTAACAGTGTCTGTTCCATGGGGATTCATTAGGGACCCAGCATCAACCTTAGGCAGAGGAGGTTCTGGTTTACCAATTTCATTAACTATATTAGGCATTTTATGTGCAACAATATATGAAGGCGAAAGTTCCAGAGTAGAGGATGGGAGGCTGTCCAGATCATGAATCTTGTGCAGATCGAGCAGAGGGCATCGACTCCTAAAATTGGATTTAGAAGCTTCTAACGATGAGCTGGGTTTATCTGCTTCAAAGGTTTCTGCAGATACAGAAGAGTTATCTGAGGATTCACATTGAACTGCTCCTTTAGACACAGAATCTTTTTCATTATCCATCATTTCAAAAGTGTCTTCCAAGAGTTTCCATTCTTCGACAAGCGCAGTACTTTGTTCATCGTTAGCATCGGCAGAGGCAATCATGACATCAAGCTGTAAGAAAAAGTCCCAAAGTCAAGTCGAGTTCACAGGTGCATTCCACGAAAGATAAAAACACGACGAAGTACCTCCTTCATTTGCTCGGACAAAAAATCAGCCAAATGATATGTTTTTACTTCAGAAACGAGCCTGTAAGAGACATACAACCAAGGCAGGGAATCAGATTATTGCTAACAAACTAACACCTCTTCAAAAATCTCTCTCAATCAAACAACAACCTCGACAAGATGTCTTTATTTTGTTCCTTCAACTTGCGATCCATAGACCGAAATACCTGCAAAGAAAAAACAACAACGTTAGCTATCGTCTTGAGCATTCTGCAAAGAAAAGTATGTTTCGATTTGCCCCACCGAGCTAACAGCGCGAACTGCTGACACAAGCAATGGAACAAGACCATCGGCTCGCCTTGGCACTTCCCGCAAGCCCTCCAATGCATTCTGTAATTTGCCACAGCCACCATCAAATGACCTGCAAGCAAACCACACCACACCGAAAATCAATCAATCTGAACACCAAACCGAACCAAAATCAATCAATCAATCACCACAGGGGTCACTCACTTCTCCACTTCCCCTACACTAACACTTCCCAGAGCTTCCTTCACCAACCCCACTTCACTATTCTCTCTGCCTCTTCCCCCATCAACACTCATTTCCTCGTCCCCGTCCCCTGGACCCAAAAACGAATCCAATTCGATCTCGCCCTCCTCCATCTCCCCCTCCAAATCCACAATACCCACATTCAGTTTATTCGTCTCCTCCGCGGCCCGAATCGGCTCTACCGTTCTCACTATCACCTCATCCGGCGGTTTACTCGTCTCCTCCGCCGCCACCCGAGTTGCCCCTACCGTTTTCACAGTCACCTCATCCCGCGGCGGTTTATTCCGTACGGCCCGGGCCCAAGCCAGGTTGGCCAAATTCGTCACTTTGCCCCTCTGACTAAACTCATTCTCGTACATATTTGTCAAACTCCACACCATCGTCGTCTTACCCCTCCCCACCACCATCTTGACCTCATCCGACGACGTCGTGTCGGTTATCTCCCCCTCCTCCACGTCATCCATCCCGGTCCGAAAAACAACACACCAAAAACACAAGTTCTGTCCCGAATTATTACACAGATCAGAGTCCTACTGTTTTTTTTTCTTTATCTTTATCCTTTGTTTCTTTTAGGGTTTTTTTTTAAATTATATTTTCAGATCGTTGAGATGCTTTTTTTTTTCTTCTGAAACTTATAAAAGAGGAAAATTCTGAAACGGGGGAGAAGAGGACGAAGGAGGAAGCCGATTGGCTCGTCTTACGGAATAGGTTTGGGTTTGGGTTTGGGTTTTTTCTGAAGCGAAGAGTGGTTGGTCCCTTGGGAGACTATCCAATTGGGAACGAGACAGCTTTTTTTAACTTTTTTGACTTGGATCTGGTTCGTACACGTTGGGAATCCGGAAAAAGTGTTTAGAAGATTCTTATACATAAACGTGAAGGAATTTTGGACTTCTGTAATGATTTTGAGTTGAGCATGTTAGGGATTACAATTAATTTTTATCGGTTGGATTCCTATTTTGTCCAAATTCTTGTTTTTTTTAAGATATACAATTTGGGAAATTAGAAAGAATGAATCCACATTGTATTATTGAGAATCGGTGTTGCATATTTACATGCACAAGAGTAATAATTAGTCCACATAACTATAATTAAGTTTTTAATTACAAGAAAAAAATACATGTTTTAACGGCTATTAGCCGTTAAATAAAAAAGGCGCGCAAATTAAATATACAACGGTTAATGACTTTTAAGAGAAAATAAACTCGAGCGCGTTATAAAGAGATAGTTGATGATTTTAGAAAAATCATCACTAATGAAGTTCGTTAGTGACGATCATACAAAAAAATACGTTAATGGCTACTAGCGTTTTATTGTAGAAGGCACGCTCAAGCAGGGACGGATATATGTTTATAGTTTTGGGGGCAATTGCCCGCGTACAAAACAAATTATAGTTAATATTTAAAAAAAAAAATTGTCCACATTAATTTTGATTATTTTGCCTCCACAATTTAGCAAAAGATAAAATTGACTCAACAAAATTTTAAGATATTCTTTTTATTAACTCACAAATATAGGAAAGAACCTATTTGACTCACCAATCACATCATGTATATTTTAATATAGTGAACATTTTTGGTGTCAATTGTATAAATTATATAATTATTTTGCTTTCATAGTACAACTTTTCTAGATCGATCCCTGCTCACAAGCTGTTATGAGAAAATGAACTCAAGCCTATCATAAAGAGTTGGTTGATAATTTTGAGAAGATCGTCATTAAACTTAAAGATGCAAGCTTGGGAGATGCGAGAACATCATCATTCTTCCAACACTTTTCCTCAAATGGGAGAGTAATCAGTAATGCCGAGAACTTCCAACTTGGTAATATGATGTTCGAATGGAGCAATGCCAAGAAATTCACGATTTGAACTACTAAGCTATATATACATAAACTAGAGTAACATTCATTTTTATATTAGACAAGTTTTTTACACCAAAAAAATTGGTTTAAATCACCGGAGGAGTCCGAAACAAAAATATAAGAAGCCATAAAACATTTTCAGTGTTGAACCAGGCGTCCGCCACCCTCTGTCCACTGGTTGGCCTATTTGAACAATCAAGATGTGATTCTAGATTGGGAGGGGAATTCGAACGATAGGCAGTATAGCTATTGTAGGGGTAACTTGTGTATACATTTATTTTTTTACCAATTTTATTATAGTGATATTTTTTTTTGGTCAAAGTAGAGGGGCAAGACCCCTATGTATTAATACTAAAATTAAAAACATACTTAGTGCAAGGTCTTCTTTCGGCCTCTCGTAAATTTGCGACTGTCGGTCTCGTTAAACCCCTACCACAAAAAACCACGTGAAAAAAGACTGTGGAAAGAGAAATGTACCCTTAGAGAATACTCTCCCTTAATGTTTGGTGAATCGCAAAATGTGACCTTGTCTAACACAACCGATCGTGAAAACACAATATCACCAATATCCTCTAACATGATGGTCCTAGCTAGACACGGAGAATCTTAGTGTGTAAAAACCAAGCGGCTTCGAAAAACCTAAGTTAGCTAAAAATTCTGCGCATCTATTATAGTGAAATTTTGACTAGAATAATAGTATAACTCGTAAAAACTAAACACCTACAATATTCCGACACAAAATATATGTAAATAGTAAATACTTTTTTCGCCTACTCTGAAAGTTCCACAGGCTTATAACAGACGTCACCAGTGACTAAGAAAGGCAGTCAAAGTCATCGTCTAAAGACCAAATCTCCATCTCACCGGAAAGAACCTTCCACCCAGATTCTAAACCCCAAACAGATGGCCGCCCAGTTACACCCACCGGGGGAAGACCCACTAATCGTCGCCGTCGCCCCCTCCGACCACATCGCCGGCGCCCCGGAAGCCGCCGTCCCGATCCCTTCCCTCCTCCCGCCGGCCAATCCTGAGCCCCCGAAGCGGCAGAGACGACCGAGCGTCCGCCTTGGGGAGATCGGGGACCAGCCCGCGACGCTATCGTACGAGCCCCACCCGGTCCCCCGCCGCGGCAAGCAGCAGCAGCATTCCTGGCGGGCTCACAGGGAGGCAAAGGCCCGGTCTTTGGTCAACCTGGTCAACGGCGAAGAGCCCCCTAGGATAGGGCCCACCACCAAGAGGGCCAGGTCTAGGAGTTGGGTTTCATCCAAGGTGGAAGAATTGGGGGAGGAGGAGGTAGGGTTTAGGGAATTGGGTTCGGGATCGGATTCGGATAGCCAGGTGAAGTTACAGGAGAGCCCGTTGCCGTCTTTCGACAATGGCAATGTGGGGGGCTGGAGGCGGGGTAGCGGCGGAGCCGAGGGAGGAGAAGGGGTGAGGTCTTGGTTGATCGAGCTCGGGCTGAGTAGGTACGCCCCTGTTTTCGAGGTGCACGAGGTGGACGACGAGGTTCTGCCGTTGTTGACCCTCGAGGATCTTAAAGACATGGGGATCACCGCAGTGGGGTCCAGGAGGAAGCTGTTTTCGGCGATCCAGAAGCTCCGGAGAGGCTACTCTTGAGTGTGAGTTGTGTGCTCTTTGTTGTGGCTCATATGGTGTAACATGTTAGTGTAAGCTTCTTAGTTCTGGTTTTGGTGTTAGTGTGGAAGAGAATCTCGAATACCGGTTTGTGTTTTCGTATACTAGTATAAGTGGCTGAGATGTTTGAGCTCATGTAATCATAGTAATCTATAGAGGTCCCTGGATTGCTAAAACCAATCTGTTGTTTTCGATACCCATTTTGTATTCTTCGGATTGGTTTTTCCTTGATTGTTTTATGAAGATCAACTTGTAGATAATATTTACTAGCTTAGGCAGAGACTGATATCATCCAGGTGCTTGGCTTCTTGTTCTTGTTTTCCTTTGCGTCTTAAGTGAATCTTGTCCTTGTTCCAACTGTGGAAAGAAGAGGAACAATCTTTATTCACATTTATACTCTTATCATGTGTAGTTGTTCTTCTAGTTTGGCAATTTGGTGTTTTCTTCTGGTTTCCTTTTATCTATAACGACAGGGTATGTGTGCAATAGAAGGTTGATCGGGAGCATCACCTTCTCGAAGATCCACGAAGCTGAATAATCATGCCGTTGGTACAATTCATTTCACATTTGTTTGCACTCCTAATGTCTTTGGATAGTAAGCTATCTGATGATCCTCCCTTTCTATTTATGAGCCAGCTTTCCCTTCAGCAATTGTTTCCAGTAATTTTAGGCTCGGATCTTCAAGATGTATTTCATTTATTTGTCTATCTGGTTCAATATGCGTTTGTTGAATGGAATTACAAACAATCACCGAGCCAGAAGTTGACTGGACAAGAATCCTTTGAGAGCAGAGGACAAGGGTTCAATTACCCTTTTCTACTTCTGCTTTATTTCTGCTACTTTTTTGTTACTTTTAAATTTTTACGTTACACTTTTTTTGTTTCTTCACTCCAAAGTGGACTTGATTCTTCATTGAATATAACTGAGAACACTCTTGGAGCCTAAATTTCTTTCTTGATTGAAATTTTCATGTCATTTTATTGCCTACCCTTTTGTCACTCCACTCATCCTAGACTTTGGTTCTCGTAGCATTGATTTTCGTCAGGTCATTGTTTTATCTTGAATTTAAGTTAAGGATACCAGCTGTTGCCTGACATCTATCGAAGAAGATATTTATTTACTTTGAGGTTCTAAGTTAGTATTCTAGATAGCTTAATCTCCTTCGACTGCTTCAGACTATCTCAGTTCTGGGAAATTGTTGTCTTCGGGATGGCCATGTGATCTCCTTTGTATCCAAAAATCTCAAATCGAATTAAATCCCGCATCTCAAAATAATGTAAACCGAAAATATCGAATATCGTTTGCTATGGTCCATTTTCTAGAACAAATGTGGTCTCACATTTTGGAAAATGAGAATGAGATCATCAATTTACCCCAAAAAATTTCCATTCACTTGGACCCTCTTTTTCCACTCTCGTCCCACTCTCCCAATTCCTCTTCCTCCGCCGCCTTCCCAAAGAGCAAGCTCAACCAAAAATGGAGACAACAAACAACGAGCTAAACCCTCAACTGGTTGACTATATCAGCGACTTACCCGAAGAAGTCAAAATCCACATTCTCACTCTCCTCGACACCAGAGACGCCTTCAGGACCAGCGTCTTGTCGCGGCGGTGGCATCGCACGTGGGCCCACGTACCCGACCTCAAGCTCCACCTCACATTCATGGATAACCGCAAGATGATGTCCCTGGCCGGAACCCTAGCCTCCCACGCATTGCCCAGGATCTCCAAATTCCACCTCCGGCTGGAAGACTGCGAGTCCGTGGGGTCCAAGATGGTGGACCTGTTGGTTTGTTTGGCCACGGCACGCCACGTGGAGGATCTGAGCTTGGACTTGTCGGGTTTGGGTTGCATGTACGTTCTCCCCGAGTACTTTTACTACCAATGTTCGTTGAGGGAGTTGAGAACTGTGTCTTGTAGCTTTTTCCCCAAGGGGAGGAGGGGGTGGGTGAATTGGGAGTCGCTTAGGGTTTTGAATGTCGGGGTAGGGCGTATGAAGGGGAAGATCGAGGATGTGTTGTCGGGATGTCCCTCACTCGAGTCTTTGTCGCTGTGTCGTGTCCATTTGTCTGGTGGGATGCACATTGTTCATGAGAAGTTGAAGAGATTGATATTAGATAACACGTATTTTGATTTTGTGGATTACAAGGAGTTGGAGCTTCATGTTGTGGCTCCTCAGCTCGAGGAGTTGGAGATTTTGGGAAACTGGTTTTGGACCAGCTGTAAATTGACTGACGTCCTATCCTTGGTCCGCGTTCGTCTGGATTTCTTCTTCGGATTGCATCGCGATGATGTTCACGGGATGTGTCAAAACGCCGCGAAGGAGCTTTTCGAGAGGGTTCAACATTCCCTGGAGTTAGATGTTGTAATTCACTGCGCATGGGTAAAATTTTTCCCTATTTCCTACTATCTTTTTGGTATCGTTGAACATGATACCGGAACACTTCTGTATGGATGTGTTAGAATGGAGAAAACCATTCACCGTAATTACCGTTGTTAGTTTGATGTACTTATCTTTTATCATGTTACTTGGCGAGAGCACAAGCTAATGATTAGCCCGCTAGAAGTGGTTAAATGGCCTGAGATGGAGAGATTTGATGTAATTAAGTGATAATCTGTCAGATGATGTTATGTTAGCAGGATTAGTGCTTCAAGCGCTTTCCTCTTTCAACTGCAATCACTTTGAACATTTCCTTATCACATTAGTTGCTTCTCGCTAACTACTCTAATAGACTCCAATCGCCTTGTCCGGTCAATTATTCAAGTTTTGAAACTATTAGAACCATTGCAATTAAATATTGCCAATGCATTTCTGTTGGGGTGATATTAAGCACAGAAAACAAAATTAATGATAAGCTTATTGTCCATGATGTATGAATCCTGGTTCCCTTAGCCTTTCTATGTTTCATTACTTAGGTGAGTCGCTGTTGTTGTTCATAAAATGTAGCTATTTCAATTGATTCATTCTGATAGCATTCACTCTCTGTTGTTGTTCATTTCTTAAGGATCTTGAGAAACTGGAGATGGAATCCTTCTGTGCTGCATTATCTCACCGGAAGTGCTTGGTCCTCAAAGTGCCCAACAGATGACCTTGGAGTCTTGGTTTCAGGTAATGCTTGTGGTCTTCGTCATTTTTTGCCTAATTTGAAGAGCTTGGATATAAGTTTTGATCTAATAAGATTTAATTCAAAAGATATTTATTCTTGAATCATCCATAGGAATAAGGATTAAGGAACAATCAACTCTGCTCTGCACTTTTATATGGCTTTTACCTTTATGAAGAATGAAAGGAATATATCATCATCCCAAATTTTTTGGTTGTAACAGTTGCAGGAATAACTTCTTCCTCTTAAATATTAAATACTATAAATTCTAACATAAATTGTTTCCCGCACTCATCAGATGACGAATCTTCATATGAGGTCCATTCTGATGATGAATAAATCTATTGCTTTGAAGATCTGACGTTGAGGAACAAAGCCTCAGATCATTTTTGTCAAGATGTCAAAACTATTGAGCTCTGAGGGATTAGGATCTGACGTTAAGGTTTGCTTTTGTTAATTTTTTCGCTAACGAAGTCATCGGTTCAGTTCTTTGGAGGACAACCTACTGTACTGGAGGTTATGGTCTATGCGATGATTTGTAATATGAATGCAGTAGCATAGCTAATGTCGAATTGTGGCAGCACTTCAAATGTTTGTAATGTTGTTACCTGGTGCTAGACCAATTATGATTTTACTGTACCAAATTGCTATGAATGATCGAGTCTATTATATGACGGCTCGAAGGGAAGTACATAGTTTCATTAGCATTTAATTTCCGCAACTTGTTTAATAGTCTATCACCAAAAAAAAATAACTTGTTTAATAGTGTCTGCTTATTGCTGAGATTTAGTACTTCTTGCGCAGGATGGAATTATGGATGGTTTCTGGCTTTATGCGGAACTCTAATTTGGTTACTTCTTTTGAGAAAAAGAAAATGGGCTCAACACTAATTAGTTACAAGCCCAGTTACATAAGAGGCAGGGTACAATCAACTCTCTGTCTAACAAGTAATAGCCCGTCAAGGTACCTATATCAATTTAAACAGCCAAACGGAGGAAAAAATAGAATATAAATACATTATAGAAGATTAATTAGGCATTGAGTAATTAGTTGAATAAAGACGAATAATTAACATGAAGCCGAAATGGCTTGGGAGATACATTAATGTGGGCTATTAAGTTATTCTACCCTCGAGGCACTAAACATCACCTTTGGGGCAGCAGCCTACAGCTAGTTTCTCCAATTAGAGAAGAAGAAAAAAGAGAATAAATATTAAATAAAAGAGACCATTAATGGGTAATGAAGGGGGGAAATGAAGAATAAAAAGGTAAAAAAGATGCCCATAACTTAGAAATGATACAATGGAGAGAAATAATTGAATAAATTATGGAGGAGGTGAAGTATATTTTATTGTTCCAGTTGATGTCTTAAGGAATTCTTCTTGCATAGTGCAAGACCATGATGTGATCAGTGGTTGAGGAGTGTGGAAGTAAAGTGACTGCTTCTCTTGGGCTCCATATGTTATCTCTTACTTGCTGCAACGTCAAGATCGGTTGGAGCTGTTGTCCTCTACATGTTATTTCTATCTGCAACGTCAAAATCCTAATCAAAATTACAAACTGTGTATAAATTCTGAAAAGTATGGTTTAAGTAATAAAAGACGGGCAGTGATAATGTGAACATGTCCTGAATCATTACCCAAATCCTAGAAAAATGTGAACTACAATTAAACTACGGTAACTATATTACATAAACATGGGGGAGGGAGGATGAAACACGTAGTTTATGGTACTTAGGAATTAAAATGATGATTGTCTTAGTCTTGTAAGACGTGTGCCTAAAGAGAGAGGATGCAACTATTTCCTATGGACTGCCATTCGAAAAGAAATTGATAACGACCATATTGTGATTGGGCAAAAAAAAAAAAAGCAGATACAATGGAAATATTGGAAGGTGTCCCAATGGGGAAAAGGTATTTTGGGTCTATGATGGAAAATAAGGTAAATGCGCATGAAAGCAAAAAAGGTTTGATATTATAATCATAACAAGTCAATATCATGGTGCAATATGTTAAAACAACATATCATAAGCTGTCCATATTATTAGTGATCACATCATTGAAATTCTTTTTTCCCCTAGTTGCACTAGTAGGGCTTTTCTGTCCACTTTCAAAATAATACTATTAGTGATCACATTACTGTGTGGATCCACACATCAGGCTCCTACCTCGAAGGCAGCTGCGCAAGCTTCTTGAGTAGTTACTGGGATTAATGAACACTCATGGTATCAGTTTACTTTAGTCGAAAGAATTTTCTCAATTTTTGGAGCTTGAAATTTTCTTTTTAAACCAAATATAAATGAAATTTACAATGGAACTTGATATGTATGATTAATGGTAAACCCTAAAGTATACTTCATATCTTCTGTATTTTTAAAATTAATCGTCGAAATATTGCCAACAATATATAACAATCACCTTTAAATTACTACGATATGATTTAGTACTCTACCTTTCTGATATTAATATGATGACTGTACTTGAGTAGGTAGATATTGGAGTTCTTTTTTTATAAGATAGCGTATTGAAGTCATGCTTTGCCATTATCTTACGTCTTTCCCATACCCGTGGCCCATTATTTATGCATTTATTTTATCGTCCTGACCTCTACTTTACCCCATGAAGTTTTACTCTTCTACTACGCACTTTTCTTGCCATTTCAAATAAAGAATCCTATGCTTGCAGCCTTCAACAACATAAAAATGAAAATGAAAAGTTGACATTAGAACCATATATTTTAATTAATACCTAGTTTGTTCCTCACTAATTGATTCATATCTATAAAGAATATTGCTTAATAAGGCTTTTATTATTTCCAATTTCTTTACGATTATGTTGTTAGTTTTCTTTGTTTTTAGTCTATATATGAGTTAATAACTATAGTTTATGGTGTTTGAGTTGATGTTTAGAATTTTGATTATAAAATAATTGACTTTTCCTATGTGTTGTCACTAGCCAGCTCGGTGGTGTAATGAGCTGTGTGTACAGGGTCAGAAAACATACACACATATATATATATATATATATATTATATTTCTAATCTACTTCTGTCAATTAATGAAGTTGGCTATAATTTTTTCAAATGTGATATCTCCAAAATAGTTACCATAATGTGACTCTAAATACTAAATTGAGAAGACACAAAATAATAGGAAATACAATGAAGTATGTACTAAATAAATTATGCATGGGTCGATCTCAGAAACCGACCGTTTAGGCCTGCCCATGATCTCATGTTTTGCCCAAAAAAGTATAATCATTACAGGACCCACCTCTGACTTTGCTCATAAGCCAAAATCATAAGTTAGTGGACTTTTATTTCATTGGCTTAAAAATTAATTTGTAAAACCAAAAGATACTGTAATTGCACTGTGTATAAACTAAGATAAAAATGTAGCGGATCCGAGAAGAACGGCGAGTCACTATTGGCGAGGTACAGAACATTGTATGCGTGGTTCCTTGTATGACAAAGAAAGTGTTCAAATAATCAAATTCTAAGACTATTTAAACTTCTGAGTGAACCCATACCATTAACAAATGAATGTGTAGATTTTTATAGACCAAGAGCTGGCAATAACAACATGCACTCATCGATATGGCACGATATTTATAAACAAATTTATTATATTTGCAATTGGCACAAAGATTTGATGTGGGGATCCAAACATCTTTTACTACCCGTCAAAACATTAATGATTCCCAACACTTATGATTTATTCCAAACCCCTAACTTATACGGCCTAGACTATACCAATTATTGGCACTTAAGACATGCACAGAAAAAAGAGGAATAAGTCTATTTTGTCTCCTCAAAGAAGATATCCATATATACGCGCTTACCTTATGGGCGAATCCTACAACGTGGAAATAATCATTCCCCCAGGGATATCGGCTCTATCAACGACCTCATATTATATAATTGCATATATTCTTTTTCCTAACATTCCACTCATAGACCTACCGATTATAATTAAAATAAAAGCATAATGCATATCATTCTCATGTCATGCACGACTCCTTCATGTTGCTTTAATTATCATCCTTAAACACAATAATCCCTTAATTAATGGAAATTAGAGTCAACGTTCCTCCCCTAGCAAATTGCGTCCAATGCACATACGCGGCCGGCTAAATTATATTAAGGGGTTATCTATTACTTAGTTTGCATGAATCAATTTTTAATTACTTTGGACCAATCAATTTAAGTAAACAGGAGGAGGTTCATGTGTGCCTATCTGTCAAGTATTACTCTTATTAAATGATCGAAACCCCTATAATAGCCTAATAGTATAATATAGCTCAACAACTTGGAATGATTCGGTTGGAATTATGAGACTCTCTCATGCATTTTGCTTTTCGCCGACGTAAGTGTGAGATTTTTTCGATAGCGGTTTGTACTTTATTGGGCTGGTTGAGAGTGAGAACAGGATGTTCACAATGGACGCATTTTTTAAAAAAATTAACCACTTAAAATGTTGTTAATGGGTCAGTCCCTAATAAAAAAAGGCCGTAAAAATAGTTATTTTTTTCATTCATTTATCAAATTAATTTAATTTTAAACGGATGTTCTATTTGGCGAGCGCGCAAGCAATAACATCGCATCAGATGTTAGTTCGACCCAAAATGCTAACTCTATTCTTTTCTAAATTTTCTAGTTGAATCGATGATTGAAACCGATTTAAAGAAATCGGTTGGCTCACCCTATTTGCAGGTTAAGGTTAAGACCACATGCCAGCTACTAAACCGGAACTGTTGGTTCATGATTCAATAATGCTGGTTCAAACATGTTAACGATCATGACTAAGTTGATCTAAATGTTGGACAGTAAAAACAAATGAGTTAACAATATCGTGAGTGTAAGAGGATGGCTGAGCATAAAGAAGCGAAAGCGTGACGAAAGAGGAGGAGATAACGCATGCAGAAATGGGATTGTTTATCGATAATGACATGGTCCACGTGTGATATTTGGGGCCCTACGATATGATCATGTCTTTTAATTGGTGAATGTCAAACGGACCCCCAAAACTTTAATTACCTTTCTTTCTTTTCCAATCTATTATTTTATAACTTGTCTTAAAGTCAGTGATACCCTAATGACCTCTCTTTTTCTCCTTTATGCTTTCTTTCAGGAAAAGGGCAGATACAAACTTTCCCACCCTGAAGACATGTACAGCGATACGATTTTTGCTCATTTTTAATACTTCATGTTATTATTTTATAGGTTGTTCCTAGTAGTTTTGCTTAGGATGTGAGCAGTTTCTAACATTCTAGTTTAAAATGACTTAGATTAAGTAGGTTTCACATTTCTATAGATATTTTCAATTTTTTATAGTTGTGATTTTCTAACTGTATTGTTATTTTTGTGATAAGTAATTTTTTTACACCCTATTACTACACATATCAAGAAATAAAATTATACACATCTGTCAATTTATCTATGTCTTATACTATAAGGACAAGCTAGTTGTCAAAGGACATTTAACTTACCAACAAAAGAAGTCATTAAAATTTAAAAGTACCACGATACAAATTTATTTTTTTTAAGGGCAAGCTAGCTATATGGTAAACATTTTTTTTATTTTTTCTATTGAAAAGATTTAACTTTTTCAATGAAACATTTTTTTCAATAGCTACATTTTGGAGCTAGGTGGATGTTTTTTATGGGTTTTATAAATGATATCAAATTGTTCTATTGATGATTGATTAATGTCTAGTATTGATTGAATCGCAAAGAAGTAGCTTCTTAATTCACATTAAATGTGGATAGGGAGAAGAGACTCATTATGTTCTCGAATTCAGGCAATCTGACCTCAAGTTTCCCGGCTCCCAATTAAAAGTCTAATGACTGGGAGTATATTTGCTTGCTCCCCCCGTATGTGTATATGCGAAACAAGATGCCCGTCAACAACCATTTGCAATATGAAAAAAATTATTTCAAATTGTGTCATTTTTTAATCTAAATTGTTTTTTTATATATTAACCAGTTTTATGGATATCAGATACTACTAGGAGAATTCGAAGACCTAACATCCAAGAGACTGTGTGGTTTTGTTTGATTAGTTCTTCCTAAAGAAAGAATGTTTCATGCAACACACAAAGTTAATAAATATTAGTATTATCTGTCACCGGTGATGGTGGAACACAATTAATTAAAAAACAACCTAATCAATTAGAAAGATAAGTTGACCTATCCATAAAAAATGTTTAATTATAAGTTATTATTCACTTGTCAAGAATGTTGAATGTGTCGCCACTTCAATAACAAATCTCAAAAGCTTCATGGTATGCCATGAAGTGCAAGAAAACAACTCAGATTAAATATATATTACTCATAATTAAATACTCATCCAAATCATCATAAAAGAGGGCTGACCTAGAGAAACTTAGTAGGCAAAGCAAACATAATATTATACAAGGACAGAGGAATGTTGAAGTTGTCATGCAGATTTTAATTTTCCAAACTATATAATATAATTTACGTCCGTTACTAATAAAAAAATAAAATCCCTGCGTCGCTTAGTTGTACTGAACGAAGGAGACATAAAATTATGTTATGGGAAATAAACACCTAGGACAGGAGCCAACCAAACCGAATAATTACATGGATGTCTTCGTTAATATCTTGGTTATTATATGGATGGATATCATTCGAAGTTTTGGTATCTTTTATTTTAGTTGCATAATCCACCAGGACATTAACTTAATTATGTTTCGTCCCACAAGACAAAGTCAATTTAGGACGTGGATTGTCATTAAGCTTAAATTGTCCGTAATTTGCATAAATTTTTTGTCATTATTTGCATGGTGTCTTATTTGTCAATTATCCTCAAAACATGTAAGGTTGCTGATCGTACAAGATAAGTGGTTTGTCGTTTTTGATCGCTATCAAAATGGGGAATTGTCCATGATTTGCATACTTGTTAATTTGTTGGTTTTCTAAGGGTATCTAGGATAATTATTTTTATATTCTGTAACATCTATAATCAATTAATTTTAATTAATTTTTATAATACGTTAAAATCTTTATATTCAATCAAATACATTAAAACATTGGTTATGCAAACAAATAAGAAAATAGTACATTGTAAATTTGCAACATTTATAAATAAGTTTACCACATTCATATAGAAATTTGATTATTTAGGGGATTTAGTTCACAGATATTTTTTTTACTGTCATGGAAATGTTAGCTAAGTTATTTAGGAATTTTAGTTAGACTGCGGAAGGATTTTCTTGATTAGAATTGAATTGTAAATTTTAGATATGATCAAGAGTTAAAATGATTAAAATGACTGGTTCTAGTTTTAGTCTTTATTCCTATGAGAAAAATAAAACGCCAAATGATTCATATATCTTGTACGATATATGAAACCACGCCAGTTGAAACCACTTTCCTGATATATTTTTCCATAAAGCTTCAAGATTATTTTAATAATTTTCGCTATTGAGAATATACATAACATTAAGGCTAGCTGTTCAACTTCAAGATTTTTTTTCAAGCTCAAGCTTTACTCATTGAACGAGTAGAACTTTCACACACACGTGGGGTTCAATTTATTTTGGGTGACTTAGGGTTGGAAATTTTGGAACTACTTGATTGTAATAATTTCAGAAGATATACTGATTTTTCATAATTAGATATTGTGCTTTGAGAACAATCCGAACTGAGAGAGGGTGATTGAAAAAAACCAATAACAGCAGCTAGCATCATTAACGTTGCCTCGTGCAAACCTCATCATGATGATTCAATAATTGTCATCAAAGCGCAATTCAGAAAATTATGAAAGTTCGAGAGTAGAACAAACCCTAGTTTCTTCATCCCAGATTACCATTGGTCTTAGTTTATTATATGTTAAAATTTTATTGTAGTCGCGTGTCTCAATATCATGTGGTATAGATAATAAAAAAAACCACCAAAACAAGCAGAATTTCATGTTCAAGACAGCAGTTTAATTCGGTTTCATTTAATTTTCCCAACCGTGTCAGGGAGATAAAATCAAATTTCACTCTGATATTCTTAATGGCGAAATCCTAATCTAGGAAAAATCGGGAGAAACTCTCTAGAATAGTTAGAGTTAAAGATAATCTAGATGCATCAGGCTCTCGGATTTTACTATATATACCTCGAAACTATGTGAAAACTTGATTTGTAACAAATTTTGGCTTTGAAATGTGTCATTTTGTCCTATGAGTAATGAATATTTTTCCTGTAAGTTTCTAGTGATTAGTTATACACGTACTTAAGCCAAAAGTATATTTGAAGACCATAATTGACAACCATATTCTTGTCCTAGGATTCTACTCCCACCGTCTTCGATTCTAGCATCCCATTTGTTTTTTTTTTTGTGGTCTTGTTACTCTTGTACAACCCTTTTATTCACTAGCAACTACTCACTAACTACTCAATTCACTAAGTTCAAATTCAAAATTTTGTGTAAAGATATTCATTGGCTACTTGAACCAACTCGTATTTCAACAGCTTTCGTGTATTTATAGTAATTGCCTCTTTACCTTTGTTTTACTCTTGTGTGCTAACTTGTTGTATTTTATTTGAAGCATGCTGGATCATTGAGACGTAATTTTCATTCATGCTTATATATGACCCAAAAGTGGGGAACCCATTTTTATAAGCCAAGAACATCTCGCCTTCGTTTTGGGTCAATTGGAAATAAGGTGGCAGGTAGTTTTCTGTTTTATCTTCAAAGTAATACATACTCCCGAACCCTATTGTACCTTTCCGATCGTTACTATATAATCCTGTTAATATAAGAACATTCTTAATAACTAACTATGCAATCAGAAGTTTAAGGCAAGTGCCGATGATACCAAAAAGGATAGATTTTTTTTGTTTTTATAATTTGTCGTCTACTAGATCAACTAATTTTAAAAATTCTAACCTCAAACCTCTTGGTTAAGGTAAATAATTTTATCGCCCATAAAAAGTAGATGGCTACCTAGAAATATACTTCCTACCTAAGCATCTAAAAAGAATAAAAAAATGCAATTGCTACAAGAGCGGGTGCATTTGGTTCCAATGTTCCTGTCATTTCTCTAACACCACTTCTATTCATAAGAATTAAGTTCCATGTATTGAGAGGATTTTCTTAGTTTTATTTGTTGATTTGGTTTCTCCCTAATTGAGTTTTTGCCAAAATTGAGGAAGCAGCGCTCTAAATAGCACCATGTACCACCAACTTATTTTGGTAAATTGAAATATATTTTTTTTACACTGAAATGGGAATTAAGGATGAAGCAAACAATAATGCAAAGAAATTTAAATTGGGCTTTACAAAATAAATACCTCTGATTCGCTATCCAGTCTCAGCTTGTTAACCAGGTACTTCAATAATAACCGAACTGACATCCTCCCATCCCTAATTTAATCATGGGAAGCACGTAATCAACATTTTTGACTTGCATTGAAACAAACAATTATAGAAGGGAAAAAACAAGGGCAAAAATAAATTGACACCAAATAGGAAATACGGAAGAAATTAACTTGCCAAAAACTCTGGAAATGAACAATTTAAGAAAATTCCCAAAAAACAATTATGCAGAACTCTTACTTGATTCGTAGGTAGCTCTTAGATATTTGAGGTAGAAACGGTTCTTTGACTCTGCATTGAATTAGAGCAAATATATATTCGTTACCAACAAAGACTTGGAAAAAAATATACTAATTGAGCTTTTTTTTTTTGGAAAATAAGTTATTTAGCTAAATATTAACTTACTGGTTTTGTGACGCTTGTAGCATGAACCAAATGCTAGAAAAGGGTCTCCTTGGAAGATCGATGACTCTGAACTCCTGGTTCGGTACAGGAACATCTAGCCTCCCAGCTCCGCCGTGTAGTTGAAAGGGTTGAGAAAAATAGGACCCGAGAGGGGTCAAAGACGAAGACGACGAGGAAGAAGGCGCGGCCGCGAAGCCGTGAAGCGAAGGCCTGAACCCCCAATTCATCTCTTGTTGATGGAAAAGTAGCGGGTTCGGAGGAGGATGATGATGATGATGATGAGGGTACAACGAGGTGCTACTTCCCGGTACTTGATGTTGTTGAAAGAACAAGGAGGATGCACTAAAGCTAGAAGGCCTCAGAGGGTTAGAAGTACTAGGAGCAGTCATCATAGGAGGAGCTATAAACGATGATCTTTCTCCTCCTCCTTCTCGTCCGCCATGTAAGAGATCGAGTTCTAGCAATTGATCTCCTTGTGCCCTTCTGGCTCTTAATAATGGATCAATACTCTTATCGGCTTCTTCTTGGTCTTCCTGGTTGGCTGTTGTTCTTGATGATGACCCTATGCTTAGTTGGAGCCACCCTTCATGATGATCTCTATCTTCTTGGAGGGCTTCCTTGGAACTCGAGCCAGCTGCTTCTTCGTTGAGATCACTAGTGTTAGTTCGCGATTCGTCTTGACGATGATCCGCCATTCGATGATGATGATGATGATGATGACGATGATTAATTATATCAGATCCTCCTCCTCCTTCTCCTGATCCTATGCAACCTTCTTGTAACCAGGTCATAAGACCAATATCACTATTGTTGCTATTGTGGCTGCTAGTGTCACCATAAAATCCACCACAATGATTGTAATTAAAAGGGTTTTGGAGATGGAACAATATCCGGGTTTCTTGATCTTCTTGCGATGAGAGAGTTGTTCGAGCTCGAACCATGGTCACATGATCAGCAAGTGGTAGTAAAGGTGGTGGCTGGATTTTGTGGTGGTGGTCTCAAGATGAGCCATAATATTGGGAGAGAAGAAATTTTGAGGAGGAAGGAGAATTATAGAGGGAGAAAGGAACTATGGTTGGTGTAGCCATAAAGCATGTGCAAGAATTATGGAATCAATCAATGGTATTGGAGGAGGAGAGAGAAGAATAAGGGACACCCATTTACCAGATAAGGGTTTTTATTAATGTTGTTGCGTTGTTTTATAATATGATCATATATAATACGATCCTCTTGAAGCTTATTTATTTGTCCGAAGACAACAAGAAGAATAAGCCTCGCAAATCTCACTTTCTGTTTAAATTCTTTGTTTGGAAGCTTGTAGTAGCTGCCAACAGAGAGAGAAAAGGAGAATAGATAAGTTATGTAATGATTCTTAATTCAAATTCGAATAAAATGATGACAAAATTTTTATACAATTTTAACAACGAATTTTAATCCAACTCCAAAAATTTTATTTTACTAAAATCATTCTTACCAATCAATTTATATAATTGTTAATATTTTTTATTAATATTTTGTTTTTCATGATTTTTTACCTCACTTGACTTTGTTTATTAGGGGATAGAACTTAGAAGTGTATGGTCCACCTGTTTTCGAGGAATTATGTTGAGGGGGGTCATCTAAGATTAAAAAACAAAAAGGTATTAGGGCATGTCCCGTTTCCGATGAAAAAATGACCAGGAAAGGCCCTTACTTTTAAAGAATGTCGCAGAAAAGGTCCTTTTTTCTGACCTTGAAATAAATAAAGAGAGGATGTCATTTTTCAAATTTGACGAGACCAAATATATATGGTTTCTCCGCAATTTTGAGAATAATACACTTCTTTATTGGTCCGATCATCATCTTTTAACCTTTTATTAATCTTGATCTCCTTCCAAGCAAAAACAAATATGTAATCTTAAAAATTAAGGAAAAAGCTCGTCAACTAAACTAATCCCAGTGTCCAATTGAATAGAATTCTTCTTAAAAAATTGAATAGAATTTGCTTGAATAACAAATACTTAAGTTAATTGGTGAGATAATTTTTATAATTTAACCATAAAATTTTGAGCTCTAAAAATTGCATATATAATAATTTTTAATTTTTTTGTTACTTTTAAAATGATAATATGCTAAATTAATCGGACAATAATTATCTGAACACACTTGGCATAAAAAAAACTTGAACAGCTATAAGCGAATCTGACAATAGAGTTGGTCTCATTATATATTTTGGTCCCAAAAAAATGAAAGATTCCCCCGTCTTACTCTTGTCAAGTAAAGATGCAGCTATTCGTTTATAATTTTTGCATGCGATGTTTTTTCTTCCTATTCCTGTTTTGTCTTTTTTTCATTTCACCTTGTTTCTTTCCCTATAAATTCCCGTAACAAGGAAACATGCAGTTCTCTAATTCCTGTGTGATATTTACAAGAGTGGACCCATCGTCTGGATCGGGTCGTCGTTGACCCGTTCATCTGGTCATTATTTTTGGCAAAGCTTTACCAGTCCCATGAGACGTTTTGTGAACTCCTACTGTCGAATGTTTATCCGTTGACATCCTCCCAGATATATAATAGAGGTATTTGGCTTGTCTCAAAATAGTGCTTTCAGATTATATTTAAATTTTTTTGAATAATTTGACGCGTTTAATTCTATTCTATTTTTTTGATGTTTTGGATTTCTTTACGAGTTTTGTTTTTCATGATTTTATTGTTGCGGCAACCAAACAGAAAGTGACTCATGAGTTCTCGTATATTTATTGGTCTATCATAAGGACTCAGCTCAGAGCATACATTTCCTTCTCAGTGAATGAAAAATATTGTATAATATATCAAAGCATCCATAACAGTTGCATATTGCACGTTGGAATCCGAAATGATTTCGGTATCTCCACTAAACGCCAAATTCAATTAATAATTAGTGCACTTGTTTAGTAATAATACAGCTACAACATAAGTTGAGTTTTGTAACATTGGATTCTTAAAAGGCAGGAATTTATTGCTTGGAGAGTTTCCCTGTCCAACAATTTCGAAATTAGTTATTATACATAAGTATGACAAACATGTGATTTGAACAAATACACAATGATCAGTTATCCAATTCAGAAATTGAATTAGTTAGACCAATTGATAAAATTTTCAAAATGAAAAAAAAAATTATGCATAGTACGCCCAAAGCGTGGAATTGAGGAAAAGGTGGGATAGACAGAGATCAATGGATGTACAAATATGTGGTTGGCATGGGCATAATGACATTACCTGTCAATGGAAGGAAGCATAAGATATAATACTAACTTATCAAAAAATAGGATATAATAATGTAAATACATGGAATGGCAGAAGAGCGCGCGCACACACACAACTAAAATACGAGGGTTTCATGAGATAATAATTTATAATTAAGAGGTAATTATAAACAAATAAAGGGAGACGTTGGCATGCATGATGGTGTTTGTTTCCCCACAATCCAAGAAGAATAATCGGAAAGCGTAAAGGCCACATACTAAATAAAGACACACCACACCTCACCTCACCACACCACACCACAGGAGAGAGGACCAGACATTCGTTTTGCTTCATAAGCATGTGCCTCCCACCCTCCCTGCACCAACCGTACGGGAGGACTCTCTTTTCTCTGTTACATCACTATTCACTAATTATGAATATGGTATATATATTATTAATTGAAGATTTTAACATAATATTATGATTTATTGTTATTTTTTACAACAATGTATCATACCAAGTCACAATGATTACAAAATTTAAACATAATTAATTTAATTTAAAAGACTCATTGGTTTGCCACAATGTATTAAAGAATAGCTAGGTGACTGTCTATCAATGGCACCCGAGAGATTTTTGTATAAGCTGAAGTTGTAGAAGGTGTCGAGGTTGGAATTCAACACTTGAATTCCGTGAAATTATTTTTATGCCTTACCACTGTGTGTGTGTATATTATAAGTATTTACTATATTAATATTAATCAAGAATATTTACCTTAAAAACTATCCTTTGATGGTATGCTGATTTCAGCTTATGGTTTCTGAATTGCTGATTTTCTGTTTTGATGAAATACGAGGGTTATTGGGCTTAATACTATCCAGGTTGACCCTTGTATTTGTGGGCTGATTTGTTGACCAAGCCTGATATGAGATGACCTTTTAAATATGATTAATTTATTGACATTGCAAGCCTTGATTTTGGTTAGATATTAATTGTCCAAAATTGTCGTTGGCATATTATTGAACGGCATAGCCTAGGATAGATGAATATTGTTTTTAACAACTAGTTAGTGAATATTATAACATGAATTGATTATGGATAGTATATTTCAATTTGAAGATGACATAATTTTATTCAAATAATGAATTATTTCGATTATAGGAAAAATGTAAAAAATGACAGTAAATAATCCATGAAACTTCATCTATAAACACCTATTGAAAATATAAAAAGTACTAAAATATATATTTTTATTAACAAAGATAATCTGATATCTAGTAGACATAAAGCAAGGACAAGCAAACCCTTGATTGGTGAACTCATGCTTAAGAGAAAGTGAATATTTGGAAACTTAAAAGCGTTTTGAGAAATTCCCTACAATAAAATTTTGTAAAATAATTTCCTCTAAAGTCATAATTTCTCTTTTTGATGAGAAATTTTGATCTCGAGTTAGAACCATTATAAACCTATAATAATTTTTCTAACGTAATAATTGATACTTTTTAGAAAATTTTAGTGATAAATTTTTATCCTAATTTTTGCGTAAAATAATATTTGTAATAAATACTTATATTTTTACAAGCTTTGCAAATTTTTTTTAAAGATATTATTTTGCGTTAAATTTTTTTATTTGACAAATTTTATATCATCATTCATTTTTCAATTATCTTTAAATAATTTTTGTTCTTTTCAATTTTTAAAAAAATATCTCAAATAAATATAATATTTGAATGACGTCATAATTAAAGATTCATGTAATTTGAATATAACTAAAGTAATTTTTTATTATTTACATATTTATTATTCAAAATATTTTACTTTTTTATGAGAAAAAAATATAAATATCCCTTATGTAACAAATTCATTAAAATGATATTTTTTTTCCATCAATATCACTACCGTATTTTATATAAAAAGGGAATCTAGTGGCGAGTCTTGTCAATTTCTTTTGCCACCTTATATCCCGAAAATATTAACTTGATCAACAAATTTAGTCTAAAGCTGGATAAGACGAACGAGTGATAAACTTTTTTAATATGTAGTTAACATACTATATACCTACAGACTCAAACACCAATAATCTTAAATTAACTCGTTTGATACTGTATTCTTAGCAGAGCCTCTTCCGGAAAAGCTGCTAATTCTCTTTCCAACCCATCAAACGTGGTCTGTCCATCTCCCTGGGTTGGACATTCATATTTTGTATTGGAAAGTGTCGAAGGGACTTTTCAAGGAGTGATCAATCAACGAATTAACTTTATGCTCGTAACAAAGTAATTTATTTTACATGGTGGCATGACATCCAAATTCAATCCGCTCCTACCCCAAATGTTCATGATAGGCTACTCAACTTTTACCCAGTGGACAACTACTTTTTATCTGGTTTCAAAAAGAGATTATTTCTTGTACGGACCTAAATATTTTTTGGAATTCACTAATTTAGATTTACACTGGTTGGAGTTTAGATTTGTCGTCCTGGTTGACCAAGAAATCAGATTTAACTCTTGTATTAATAGGCTCATCTCGACTCGTGCAATTATAAATCCGTGCCCTAAAGCACATTAAACAGATAGGCAAAAAAAATTAAACAGTTAAGATTTATGGAAATATTGATGTCATTTATCATCATCACTCTCTTTTTCTTCATGAGTTACTTCTCTCCCTAAAGCAACATTGGAGAGGGAATATCAAACATTTTAGGGCTCTATAGCTAATGACGTTGGTAGGAGCACGACTCTGAAATGACTGATGAGATTTTAACGATGATCAGTGAACCTACTAGTGAGATCCCGACTCTAATTTTTATTCTTCTTTCCTAACTCGCTATCTTTATGATAATGACTTGTCCCGACATCTAAATTACAAACTAAATTATATATAAATAAAGAATTTGGTTATGACAATCGATGAACTCACGGATGAGCTCCCGACTCTAATCTGTACTTTTCTATCTTGGTTTGGTATTTGCACGACAACAATTTGTCATAATGTCTAAATGATAAACTGAGTTATATCAAAATGACATACTCAATTATATCTAAATGGTAAACTCAATTATGCCTAATTAGCATATTGAACTATATCTAAATGGCATACACACATTTTCATATTAACATGAATACATTATTATAGAATAATATCAATACATCATTTAGACTAATAATAACACGTCATTCAAACTAACTACATCATGTCATTATTACTTAAACTTCATCATTTTGACCAACATAAATTTGTTATTACGACCAATATAAATATATTATTTTCACACAAAAAAAAATGACATTTGACAGTAAAATATGCATGTAAAACGAGTCAATTATTACTTTTATTTTGTCTCTGAAGCATCAGTCTCGTAAGAAATAGAAAATTGCGTAACATCTAAATCATGTTCCGGTTGACCAAATATGTAAGTTATAAAAAAGCATATGTATTTGTGTTTGAACACTTCAAACTTGCCGATTCCATTAAAAAAGTTGCTCCTTTGGTTAACATATATACAAGAGGATTAGTAATTTGATAATTTCCCCTGGTCTGGCTATTTCAAAAGGTCGGAATTTTTCTTTTGGGGAAACAGTTAACTAATATCTGGAAAAAAAAACGAAACGAACTTACAAATTTTCTTAATTGTGTAGTTTTATGAAAGGAAAAAAGGAGCCCGCCTCCACTTTTTTTGTAAAGAACTTTAAAGCACATACGTTGTTGTTCAGGACCTCGGATATGAGAATTAATAGCAATTTTTACCTTGCATAATTTTTAAAGCAAATTGTCCTCAGGTCCCTGTCCTTTGTTAAAATCACTATTTTTATCTCTTCTGTTTCAAAAAAGATACTTTAGTCCTCCTAGTTTACTTTTATTGTACTCTAAAGTCCCTGGCTGATGTCATAATTTGTTTTATTTAAAAAATGACCATTATATCCTTCCATAAAAAAACACATCTCTGCCGTCGCTTCTCGCCGGAACCCTCACCCTCAGCTTACTACTCGATGAAGAAGGCCGTCTCCTCCATGCGTGGCGACCTCCAGTCCACACTCGATGAAGAAGGTCGTCTCCTCCTCGCGAACTTCTCCGTCTACTCCATAGACAGCCACGTGGCAGTCGCCGTGCCACCTCCACTAACCGCCGAGGTCTAGATTGCCACCGAGACGAAGTACTTTGACTCCTCCTCCCCCTCTGCGAGGCTCACCATCTCGTTAGACGGTTCGAACGTGGCGTTCTTCAGCGGAGTTGGCAGTCGGGGAGGGAGTTCTCAGCCATTGGCGAGCAGGACGGAAGGGGACGGCGTCGGCGCGGTAGAATCCCGGCTAACAACGGCTCGGGAGGACGAGGAGGCGAGCGAGGTGCGACTATAGGATGAGATCATGGACGAGGCGAGGAGGATAGAGGCTTCGATGAGGGGTGTGCTTCGTGAAGTGGTTTGTCTTGCCGATAACCGCCCGGAGAAGAATGATGGCCAGAGAAGAAGGATGGCCGGAGAAGAAGACCTAGTAATTTCTTTAATTTTTAAGGGTAAAAAATAATTTCAATAATTAAAAATAAAGTAAAATAAATAATGACATCAGCCAGGGATCTCAGAGTGATAAAAAAGCAAAGGTAGGGGACTAAAGTCTCTTTTCCGAAACAGAAGGAACAAAAATAGTGATTTTAGCAAAGGACAGGGACCTGAGTACAATTTGCTCTAATTTTTAAACTTATTGTTCAAAATGATTTGGGAACCGTCATATTTGACTTAATATGGATCATTTATATTTAGAATTGATTACTTTTAAATATAACGTCTATAAAATAATTGCAAAATAAATACTCAGAAAATATTAAAACTGAAAAAATCCCATTAACTCTAGATTAAGAACCAAAAAAAACTAAAAATTATATTAAATTTTAAATGAACACATTTTTTTAAGGAGAAAAACTCTCACTTATCCCTCCCTCGTGGCAAATTTTTTAATATTTTAATTGATCCTAATATTGATAATGTTATTTTCTATCACTTGCATTACATCAAATATATGATCGCTTTAGCTAGCTCTCAAATTATAAATTTTTTAGAATATTGACAAGAATATTTTTCTCTCGCCTTATTTCTTTTTCCTCTTCTCTCTCCCCTCTCACATTTCTCTCTTTCCTTGGATATCAGATTTTTGCAATCGTAGATTTTGTTCACCCAAATAGAACCAGGTCTCAAACCTCTTGCTAATTGGGTCCTAAAACCGAAGTCGAAGTCCATCACAAAAATGTTCAGACTGGAGGCGAATACGCGACTCGACTTTGCTTAAAAATGTTCAGAATCTTTTAAAATTTTTATAATTTTGAAATCACTTATAAAACTCATGATTTGGCATAGATTAAGATCACAAAAAAATTAATATTCAATAAAATTTAACATGTTACTCTATTTAATTGCTACTGTTCGTTTCAGAGAGAGAGTGAGTGAGCGAGCGCCCACAGAAAGAAGCATGCTACCCAGGGCACGCTTAGTTTTTGGCATTACCGATGCAAGAACGACGAGGCCATAATTTAATTACCCGAAACCTTAAGAAAACAGGGAATAACGTGTGCCGTCTCTTCCATTCTGCATGTCACAGAATCCCAAATATTCTTCCTCAACTGTTTCCTTTTCCTTTCTCCTTACTGCGCCTTGTACTATTTTCAGACCGGCCATGATCCACCTAAAAACCTCATCATTCCTTGTACTTCATTTCTTTTAAATATGTGATAAGTTTTAGAGTGGAATATTCTCGGTGTATACTTTACGAGATAATTTTAAATATTCGTGAATCTCGAATTTAATCACTCTAAAATGAATGCATATTTATTAGCATGCTAACATTTTCTTTGTCCATTCTCTTCAATTTCAGACTAGGGAAAAATAGAAGAATTCCCATATGCAAAAATAGTGATTTGTTATTGTTAAAAATATAGGTAATCCAATAATATATAAAAAGACATACAAAAATAATTAAAATAAATGGACAAAGTCAAACATTGTTGAAGAGATACATTTTTTTAATCGTGTCTTTACTATTTGTAAAGTTTGTGCACAAATAATTAAAGTCTGATTTTGTTCTTTTGTCTTGGTGTTTTTCCCATCTAATGTCTTCTTTCTTCCCTGTCCGGCTTGATTTATGGGCTAGTTTTTCGCTGTAAGCTCTGGTATACAGGTCAATTTTAAGTTTTCTTTGAAAAGCCCTATACTTGTTATATATTTTCTTCGACGTGATCATTGGATTTGCTCACATCTATCTTTAATTATGAGTTTTACCACTAAAAGGGTACTTTGCAATTACTACGCAATTGACTTCAAGCAAGTGGCCCTTGGTTATTGCGAAAAAATTAGTGGTATGGTACTGTCATCTTCGCCGGAGGAAATTTTAAGTCGAGCTCAAATAATTATTAACGATTTCTTTAAGTAAAAAGTTTTCGAAATATTAGACACAATCTTAAATGATGAAATTTCTTAAAAGTTAATATGGTTGTATTTTCAAAATTTAAACTTGAATTATGCATTAGAAATAAGACCTTAAACAGAATTTTTCTAACACTGACTGCTCCAGAAAGAAAGAGATTGGAGGAGAAAATGGGTGAACTAGTATGCTGATATATATGTGTGTGTGAAAATTTTTGTCAAATATATGTATATCTGTGCGACATACGTATTTCCTATAGGTATATTTTATGTTTCCGATACCAGTTAGTTTATTTCGTACCCTTTTCTATCAATTCAAACAACTGGTTATTTTGATTACATTCCCTAAGTAATTCAAAACATAAATGTTACTCATCTTTCACTGCCATCATATACTGATCAGAAACAGTAGACAAGGGTTTGAATCTTTAAATTGTAAACATTCGTACGATTTTCCAAAATAATATAAACAAAATTCCCTTTCTTACGTTTTTAGTATTTAATATGATATTAATGGCAACAATATAGATCAAGGATACTAAGCATGATCAGATTCACAGTACCCCGACCTCGAAATACCAAAGACAAATAAAATAAACTACACTATGTTATTTTTTAAGGATAGGATAAATACTACTATTAAAATCTATAAAGAATACTGCTATTATTTTTTCAACTAATCACAAAAGTTGGATTTAAATAATTTTTTTCAAATCTCACCGATGTTAAAATATTATTGAAATGTCATATATTACATTAAAGTTCAATATTATTTAACTATGAATAATAAAACTTGCACAAGAGTTGTCAAACATTATCTTACTTTATTATAAGTATAATTTTGCTTATATTAACTTCTCAATGATAGATATTAGAACCAATAAGTTTTAATTATAACTCGACCCATGATAACCATAAAAAAAGAAATGGGTCCATGAAATTCCACGCACTTTATTTACTTTTATTTATAGAACCTTTTTCTTCTCATCCTGTTATTTTAGGTTACTTTTTTCCCCGTTTTGCATGGATATGTCTGGGCCTGCTTCTCGTGGGCCCCATCAACCTGAGTGCGCGTGCAAAGCCAGACTTCGGCTCTGCTTCTAGATCCATTTACGCTTCCATTTTAATATTAATAACTTAGCTATTTTTCTAAACAGTAATTTCATATTTCTAACTTTTCGAATTGTGGACCAACTTGAACAGAGTTTTCGTGCTTGAAGATTGGTATTTTCGGAACTTATGTTCTTCTTTCTATTTTATTTTTCTTTGATTAATAAGCTTCGCTTGTTAAAAAAAAGGTATATTTTAGTAGTCCATTAATATATATCTTTTATACCTATAATTACATCAATTAAAATTTGAATCCCATATTTACATTAATTTAAATACGCATTGTGCCATCAATTATCTCTAATAATATTCGCTCGATATATGAATCATATAGAATTTGTGTAGAAGTTTTTAATTGGAGAGATTGTGTCACAGTGCATGAGAGTGTATATTGATCATTATCTCACAGTTGCTTGCATTCTTTATGAGCGAGATATCGATTTATCCAATGTATAGGGATGTACTACAATACCTCCTGAGGATGTGAGATTATAAATTTGAAAAAAAATATATACATTGAGCCTGACTTACTCGATTTTAGATAGAATATGATCATAAAATTTTGATAAATTCTCCCGGCTGTTACAACTTGGGATCTTGTTCATTCCACAAGCAATGGTCAATTGATTCCAATCAGCTTTCGGACAAGGATAGATTCCTACTCTCGCCATTGAAACAATCTTTCGTCAGCTCAGATCACTTCCGGATCAAGGGAAATGAAAAACAGTATCTCCGTTGATGATGATCCATCAATCCATAATCCTCAAAAACAAGAAGAAATAAAAAAAAAACACGTCAAGGTGGTTGTACGCGGCGTCTAAAGATAATCAAGTGAATTGGTGAAACTCTGACGTATTAAAATTGATGAAGGTGATGTAGTGTGAAGTCAGCTAAGATTACTTGTTGATTTGGTAAAAGATTTGAGGCATATGATGGTCCCACCAGAGATGGTTTAGGTCCAACCCTCACTTTCACATGTCGGCCTACGACTGACTCATCGGTCGAATCAAAGATTTAATTGACTAATTCTGTTTAAACATCCAATGTTGTTTATAGATATTATATTGAGGTTTATTATATTAAAAATTATTAACTTACGATTTTGCAACTTGTAAATTTTGAAGTAAAGGTAGATTATATTCATCATCATTGAACATGTTTATAATAAATATATTTAATGATTAAGTATTGTTTTTAAAGTCTCCGGTCACATTAGTAAGACCGGATGAACTTGAATATGATTGACCTTTGAGTCATTTTTTAAAATCTTGGTTAAAACAAAGGAAATTGTACTGAAAATATAGTCAATCTAATATGACAGGTTTATGCACAAAAAGCAATTTACTACCCTTGGATAGCTATCTTCTCTCGGCGATTTCGTACGCCGGTTCAATTGGCGGGTACAAGAATTGCTAAGAAACAAGTATTACAGTTTCATTAGAGCTAGAAAATTTTGTGTGATGAACTTTGGTCTGAAGAACCCAGAATCTGTTCTTTACCATAACGTCGACTGAATTGTGGTCGTCTGGAACCTACAGGATCATTTTGTTGTGGGACGATTACAGCCTAATTATGTGATTTCCTTAAAAAAAAAACACCGTCCTTTTAAATTAAACTCGATGTTGAAACTGATTTTTTATCTCTCTTATGTCAATTTGCTAAGGATTAAGATTTGGATAGGTTGATTAAGATTGGTTTCACCTCCAAATCAGATAAACTAAAATTTAGGCTTGCGGATTTCAGCTCAATGGGCCATGATCCGTCGTCGATTGGGCTGAAAGTAAAATTTGAGAAGATATGTTAGGAGGTATGCCTCGTCATTCATTTCTGGTGGGAGCAAAATATATTACCAACTCTTTTAACTCTCGAAGACTATACTCATTATAATTTTTAATCACGTATCTTCGTCAATTTCTACTGCACCTCATACCATTAGACAATTAAAATTATTTGGATCAAGGTGTTGTTCTAATCGGCCCAAACGAGGAATCAAACATGAACTAACCAACCTTAGGAAATTAGTTGGATGTGAGAGTTTGTTCATGACATCATGTCTTCGAGTTCACTCGTTGCTATGTTAAGCAATTAGTCCCGCATTTTATGACAAGATTGGTTCTGAGGTTTCAATGACTTTTCAAAGAAGCAGAGCTTCAGAACCAACCTCGCATCTACCACCACTCTCCGCACTAAGACATTATTCGTAATGCGGATAATTTCAGTGGCATCTCCGGTGCGGTGGTCTATGGCGTCCGGTGACGGAAGTTGAAGAGACAAAGGTTGAAGGTTGCATGGCTGGAGGATATCTAGCATGTTGTGTTTCATGTTATTTTCGTATCAGAATATGTTTGTGGGCCGTGGGCCCATGTTTGTTGGTTATTGACTTATTGTAAAGTATAGGCACACCGGTTCGAATTACGAATTATAAATTTTTAGCGGGCAGACCTCAGTGTTTGTGGGCCAAAATATGTCTGGGCCTGATGATGCTAAAAAATTGTGAAAGACTATTTAGCCCAATGACATAAGATTTATGGTAAATAACAATTTGGGGACTTTAAATTCTGCCAGTTGTAGTTATATGTGTTAAAATACTAAAAGTTTATAAATTAACGTTGATTCTGACTTGGCTGGCCTATCTCGGATCTGAAAAAGTAACACGTGTCCAGATCTCGTCTTGCAACCAATCACGATTACCTAGATTCTTTGTGAACTATAAAAAATAAGAAATAAGTAAACCATGAATAAAGGTGGTAACATCATGAATCTATCTCATTGGTAAAATAACAACTAATTTTATCATCTTTTTAAACGATTGATAGATCAAATCCAATTTCTTGCAAATTGCTTAAATTTAAATTTTAAAATATATAATTTTCGTAGGTAGACATATACCTAAATATACATGAATGGGAATAAAACGAAAAATATGTCCATATAACCAGCAATTTAATAAAACAAAAAAAAAATCGAAATAAAATTAATAAAAGACAAAAATAAATCCAACAAATGTCCTAATAAAAATTTGATAAGATAGAATTTGTGCAAGATAGAATTTCGGCTGTGATGTAATTTTTGGAAAAAAAAAATGTATGTCCACCTATTTTTTGCATTTTCACAAAGTGAAACATGTAATATTTTTTCGTGATGTTGGAAGGGCTAAGTCCTGCCTCGGTTGAAGATCCAGCATCCTTCCGATTCAGATTTCATGAGTATGATTTCTTTATCTCTGATTTTATCAATTATGTTCAACAAAATTAACTCGCTATAACTTGAATAACCAATACGTGTCCATTCCACAAAAAATACTCCACAAAAGCTACCAAGAGAAGAGATGTACGTCTTCACCAAATTAAATTTTTTTTTAAATCGTATTCACCAAATTAATTAGGGATGGCAATTGGACCCGAATCTTAAGGGTCTATCCGGTTTTAAATGCAAAAGGTCTAGGATCCATCGACTTTGACCGGGTCCTAGATCTGAATCGTGCTTGAATCCTGATATTTAAAAAGGATAATGGCATGAATATGGACTTATAGAATCCTACCCGGATTCTATCCGAATTATATATATATATATATATATATAATACTTCAGAATATAAACAGTAAATCAGTAACATAGACTATCCTATTTAACTTCAACTTCCTAATAACATGTTACCCTATTCAATTTTACCTTCCTAATTAAATATTTTCAATTTCAACTTCCTAATTAAATATCCTAAATTTAACCTAAAAACTCATCTTCAACTTCTTATTTAAAGTCTCAAAAAATCTAAATTAAACATCCCTAATTAAATATCCTAAATTTAACCTAAAAATC